>JBBPBR010000076.1:27831-52941 GCA_037974775.1 Cicer pinnatifidum
ATAAGTTTGTTTGTTTCATTGAACTAATATTTAGGTCATTTTCGTCCTCCCTAGGCATATTCTTGTCCAATTAGGGTTTTTAACCAATTTTGTGCATCCAATAGGTGTGTTTGTGTCATTGGATGATCAATTAGGTCATTGTCGTCCTCCCTAGGCATATTCTTGTCCAATTAGGGTTTTTAACCAATTTTGTTCATCCAATAAGTTTGTTTATGTCATTGAATTAATATTTAGGTCATTTTCGTCCTCCTTAGGCATATTCTTATCCAATTAGGGTTTTTAACCAATCTTGTGCATCCAATAGGTGTGTTTGTGTCATTGGATGATCAATTAGGTCATTTTCGTCCTCCCTAGGCTTATTCTTGTCCAATTAGGGTTTTTAACCAATCTTGTGCATCCAATAGGTGTGTTTGTGTCATTGGATGATCAATTAGGTCATTTTCGTCCTCCCTAGGCTTATTCTTGTCCAATTAGGGTTTTTAACCAATCTTGTGCATCCAATAAGTTCATTTGTGTCATTGGATGATCAATTAGGTCATTTTCGTCCTCCCTAGGCATATTCTTGTCCATCTAGGGTTTTAAGCCAATCTTGTGCATCCAATAGGTGTGTTTGTGTCATTGGATGATCAATTAGGTCATTTTTGTCCTCCCTAGGCTTATTCTTGTCCAATTAGGGTTTTTAACCAATCTTGTGCATCCAATAGGTGTGTTTGTGTCATTGGATGATCAATTAGGTCATTTTCGTCCTCCCTAGGCTTATTCTTGTCCAATTAGGGTTTTTAACCAATCTTGTGCATCCAATAGGTGTGTTTGTGTCATTGGATGATCAATTAGGTCATTTTCGTCCTCCCTAGGCTTATTCTTGTCCAATTAGGGTTTTTAACCAATCTAGTGCTGTCAATAAGTTCATTTGTGTCATTCGATGATCAATTAGGTCATTTTCGTCCTCCCTAGGCTTATTCTTGTCCAACTAGGGTTTTTAACCAATCTTGTGCATCCAATAGGTGTGTTTGTGTCATTGGATGATCAATTAGGTCATTTTCGTCCTCCCTACGCTTATTCTTGTCCAATTAGGGTTTTTAACCAATCTTGTGCATCCAATAAGTTCATTTGTGTCATTGGATGATCAATTAGGTCATTTTCGTCCTCCCTAGGCTTATTCTTGTCCAATTACGGTTTTTAACCAATCTTGTGCATCCAATAGGTGTGTTTGTGTCATTGGATGATCAATTAGGTCATTTTCGTCCTCCCTAGATTTATTCTTGTCCAATTAGGGTTTTTAACCAATCTTGTGCATCCAATAAGTTCATTTGTGTCATTGGATGATCAATTAGGTCATTTTCGTCCTCCCTAGGCATATTCTTGTCCAACTAGGGTTTTTAACCAATCTTGTGCATCCAATAGGTGTGTTTGTGTCATTGGATGATCAATTAGGTCATTTTTGTCCTCCCTAGGCTTATTCTTACCCAATTAGGGTTTTTAACCAATCTTGTGCATCGAATAAGTTGAGTGGTGTCATTGGATTAACATTTAGGTCATTTTCGTCCTTCCTAGGCATATTCTTTTCCAATTAGGGTTTTTAACCAATCTTGTGCATCCAATAGGTGTGTTTGTGTCATTGGATGATCAATTAGGTCATTTCCGTCCTCCCTATGCTTATTCTTGTCCAATTAGGGTTTTTAACCAATCTTGTGCATCCAATAAGTTGAGTTGTGTCATTGGATTAACATTTAGGTCATTTTCGTCCTCGCGAGGCTTATTCTTGTCCAATTAGGGTTTTTAACCAATCTTGTGCATCCAATAAGTTCATTTGTGTCATTCGATTAACATTTAGGTCATTTTCGTCCTCCCTAGGCATATTCTTGTCCAATTAGGGTTTTTAACCAATCTTGTGCATCCAATAGGTGTGTTTGTGTCATTGGATGATCAATTAGGTTATTTTCGTCCTCCCTAGGCTTATTCATGTCCAATTAGGGTTTTTAACTAATCTTGTGCATCCAATAAGTTCATTTGTGTGATTGGATTAACATTTAGGTCATTTTCTTCCTCCCTAGGCGTATTCTTGTCCAATTACGGTTTTTAACCAATCTTGTGCATCCAATAGGTGTGTTTGTGTCATTGGATGATCAATTAGGTCATTTTCGTCCTCCCTAGGCTTATTCTTGTCCAATTAGGGTTTTTAACCAATCTTGTGCATCCAATAAGTTCATTTGTGTCATTGAATTAACATTTAGGTCATATTCGTCCTCCCTAGGCATATTCTTGTCCAATTAGGGTTTTTAACCAATCTTGTGCATCCAATAGGTGTGTTTGTGTCATTGGATGATCAATTAGGTCATTTTCGTCCTCCCTAGGCTTATTCTTGTCCAATTAGGGTTTTTAACCAATCTTGTGCATCCAATAGGTGTGTTTGTGTCATTGGATGATCAATTAGGTCATTTTCGTCCTCCCTAGGCTTATTCTTGTCCAATTAGGGTTTTTAACCAATCTTTTGCATCCAGTAGGTGTGTTTGTGTCATTGGATGATCAATTAGGTCATTTTCGTCCTTCCTAGGCTTATTCTTGTCCAATTAGGGTTTTTAACCAATCTTGTGCATCCAATAAGTTCAAATGTGTCATTTAATGATCAATTAGGTCATTTTCGTCCTCCCTAGGCATATTCTTGTCCAACTAGGGTTTTTAACCAATCTTGTGCATCCAATAGGTGTGTTTGTGTCATTGGATGATCAATTAGGTCATTTTCGTCCTCCCTAGGCTTATTCTTGTCCAATTAGGGTTTTTAACCAATCTTGTGCATCCAATAGGTGTGTTTGTGTCATTGGATGATCAATTAGGTCATTTTCGTCCTCCCTAGGCTTATTCTTGTCCAATTAGGGTTTTTAACCAAACTTGTGCATCCAACAGGTGTGTTTGTGTTATTGGATGATCAATTAGGTCATTTTTGTCCTCCCTAGGCTTATTCTTGTCCAATTAGGGTTTTTAACCAATCTTGTGCATCCAATAGGTGTGTTTGTGTCATTGGATGATCAATTAGGTCATTTTCGTCCTCCCTAGGCTTATTCTTGTCCAATTAGGGTTTTTAACCAATCTTGTGCATCCAATAGGTGTGTTTGTGTCATTGGATGATCAATTAGGTCATTTTCGTCCTCCCTAGGCTTATTCTTGTCCAATTAGGGTTTTTAACCAATCTTGTGCATCCAATAAGTTCATTTGTGTCATTGGATGATCAATTAGGTCATTTTCGTCCTCCCTAGGCTTATTCTTGTCCAATTAGGGTATTTAACCAATCTTGTGCATCCAATAACTTTGTTTGTGTCATTGAATTAATATTTAGGTCATTTTCGTCCTCCCTAGGCATATTCTTGTCCAATTAGGGTTTTTAACCAATCTTGTGCATCCAATAGGTGTGTTTGTGTCATTGGATGATCAATTAGGTCATTTTCGTCCTCCCTAGGCTTATTCTTGTCCAATTAGGGTTTTTAACCAATCTTGTGCATCCAATAAGTTCATTTGTGTCATTGGATGATCAATTAGGTCATTTTCGTCCTCCCTAGGCTTATTCTTGTCCAATTAGGGTTTTTAACCAATCTTGTGCATCCAATAAGTTCATTTGTGTCATCGGATGATCAATTAGGTCATTTTCGTCCTCCCTAGGCTTATTCTTGTCCAACTAGGGTTTTTAACCAAGCTTGTGCCTCCAATAGGTGTGTTTGTGTCAGTGGATGATCAATTAGGTCATTTTCGTCCTCCCTAGGCTTATTCTTGTCCAATTTGGGTTTTTAACCAATCTTGTGTGTCCAATAAGTTCATTTGTGTTATTGGATTAACATTTAGGTCACATTCGTCCTCCCTAGGCATATTCTTGTCCAATTAGGGTTTTTAACCAATCTTGTGCATCCAATAGGTGTGTTTGTGTCATTGGATGATCAATTAGGTCATTTTCGTCCTCCCTAGGCATATTCTTGTCCAGTTAGGGTTTTTAACCAATCTTGTGCATCCAATAGGTGTGTTTGTGTCATTGGATGATCAATTAGGTCATTTTCTTCCTCCCTAGGCTTATTCTTGTCCAATTAGGGTTTTTAACCTATCTTGTGCATCAAATAAGTTCATTAGTGTCATTGGATGATCAATTAGGTCATTTTCGTCCTCCCTAGGCATGTTCTTGTCCCACTTGGGTTTTTAACCAATCTTGTGCATCCAATAGGTGTGTTTGTCTCATTGGATGATCAATTTGGTCATTTTCGTCCTCCCAAGGCTTATTCTTGTCCAATTAGGGTTTTTAACCAATCTTGTGCATCGAATAAGTTTGTTTGTGTCATTGAATTAATATTTAGGTCATTTTCGTCCTCCCTAGGCATATTCTTGTCCAATTAGGGTTTTTAACCAATCTTGTGCATCCAATAGGTGTGTTTGTGTCATTGGATGATCAATTAGGTCATTTTCGTCCTCCCTAGGCTTATTCTTGTCCAATTAGGGTTTTTAACCAATCTTGTGCATCCAATAGGTGTGTTTGGGTCATTGGATGATATATTCGGTCATTTTCTTCCTCCCTATGCTTGTTCTTGTCCAATTAGGGTTTTTAACCAATCTTGTGCATCCAATAGGTGTGTTTGTGTCATTGGATGATCAATTAGGTCATTTTCGTCCTCCCTAGGCTTATTATTGTCCAATTAGGGTTTTTAACCAATCTTGTGGATCCAATAACTTTGTTTGTGTCATTGAATTAATATTTTGGTCATTTTCATACTCCCTAGGCATATTCTTGTCCAATTAGGGTTTTTAACCAATCTTGTGCATCCAATAGGTGTGTTTGTGTCATTGGATGATCAATTAGGTCATTTTCGTCCTCCCTAGGCTTATTCTTGTCCAATTAGGGTTTTTAACCAATCTTGTGCATCCAATAGGTGTGTTTGTGCCATTGGATGATCAATTAGGTCATTTTCGTCCTTCCTAGGCATATTCTTGTCCAATTAGGGTTTTTAACCAATCTTGTGCATCCAATAGGTGTGTTTGTGTCATTGGATGATCAATTAGGTCATTTTCGTCCTCCCTAGGCTTATTCTTGTCCAATTAGGGTTTTTAACCAATCTTGTGCATCCAATAGGTGTGTTTGTGTCATTGGATGATCAATTAGGTCATTTTCGTCCTCCCTAGGCATATTCTTGTCCAAATTCGGGTTTTTAACCAATCTTGTGCATCCAATAGGTGTGTTTGGTTCATTGGATGATCAATTAGGTCATTTTCATCCTCCCTAGGCATATTCTTGTCCAATTAGGGTTTTTAACCAATCTTGTGCATCCAATAGGTGTGTTTGTGTCATTGGATGATCAATTAGGTCATTTTCGTCCTCCCTAGGCTTATTCTTGTCCAATTAGGGTTTTTAACCAATCTTGTGCATCCAATAGGTGTGTTTGTGTCATTGGATGATCAATTAGGTCATTTTCTTCCTCCCTAGGCTTATTCTTGTCCAATTAGGGTTTTTAACCAATCTTGTGCATCCAATAACTTTGTTTATGTCATTGGATGATCAATTAGGTCATTTTCGTCCTCCCTAGGCTTATTCTGGTCCAATTAGGGTTTTTAACCAATCTTGTGCATCCAAAAAGTTTCTTTATGTCATTGAATTAATATTTAGGTCATTTTCGTCCTCCCTTGGCATATTCTTGTCCAATTAGGGTTTTTAACCAATCTTGTGCATCCAATAGGTGTGTTTGTGTCATTGGATGATCAATTAGGTCATTTTCGTCCTCCCTAGGCTTATTCTTGTCCAATTAGGGTTTTTAACCAATCTTGTGCATCCAATAGGTGTGTTTGTGTCATTGGATGATCAATTAGGTCATTTTCGTCCTCCCTAGGCTTATTCTTGTCCAATTAGGGTTTTTAACCAATCTTGTGCATCCAATAGGTGTGTTTGTGTCATTGGATGATCAATTAGGTCATTTTCGTCCTTTCTATGCTTATTTTTGTCCAATTAGGGTTTTTAAGCAATCTTGTGCATCCAATAAGTTCATTTGTGTCATTGGATGATCAATTAGGTCATTTTCGTCCTCCCTAGGCATATTCTTGTCCAACTAGGGTTTCTAACCAATCTTGTGCTTCCAATAGATGTGTTTGTGTCATTGGATGATCAATTAGGTCATTTTCGTCCTCCCTAGGCTTATTCTTGTCCAATTAGGGTTTTTAACCAATCTTGTGCATCCAATAGGTGTGTTTGTGTCATTGGATGATCAATTAGGTCATTTTCGTCCTCCCTAGGCTTATTCTTGTCCAATTAGGGTTTTTAACCAATCTTGTGCATCCAATAGGTGTGTTTGTGTCATTGGATGATCAATTAGGTCATTTTCGTCCTCCCTAGGCTTATTCTTGTCCAATTAGGGTTTTTAACCAATCTTGTGCATCCAATAAGTTCATTTGTGTCATTGGATGATCAATTAGGTCATTTTCGTCCTTCCTAGGCATATTCTTGATCAACTAGGGTTTTAAACCAATCTTGTGCATCCAATAGGTGTGTTTGTGTCATTGGATGATCAATTAGGTCATTTTCGTCCTCCCTAGGCTTATTCTTGTCCAATTAGGGTTTTTAACCAATCTTGTGCATCCAATAGGTGTGTTTGTGTCATTGGATGATCAATTAGGTCATTTTCGTCCTCCCTAGGCTTATTCTTGTCCAATTAGGGTTTTTAACCAATCTTGTGCATCCAATAGGTGTGTTTGTGTCATTGGATGATCAATTAGGTCATTTTCGTCCTCCCTAGGCTTATTCTTGTCCAATTAGGGTTTTTAACCAATCTTGTACATCCAATAAATTCATTTATGTCATTGCATTAACATTTAGGTCATATCCGTCCTCCCTAGGCATATTCTTGTCCAATTAGGGTTTTTAACCAATCTTGTGCATCCAATAGGTGTGTTTGTGTCATTGGATGATCAATTAGGTCATTTTCGTCCTCCATAGGCTTATTCGTGTCCAATTAGGGTTTTTAACCAATCTTGTGCATCCAATAGGTGTGTTTGTGTCATTGGATGATCAATTAGGTCATTTTCGTCCTCCCTAGGCTTATTCTTGTCCAATTAGGGTTTTTAACCAATCTTGTGCATCCAATAGGTGTGTTTGTGTCATTGGATGATCAATTAGGTCATTTTCGTCCTCCCTAGGCATATTCTTGTCCAATTAGGGTTTTTAACCAATCTTGTACATCGAATAGGTGTGTTTGTGTCATTGGATGATCAATTAGGTCATTTTCGTCCTCCCTAGGCTTATTCTTGTCCACTTAGGGTTTTTAACCAATCTTATGCATCCAATACGTTCATTTGTGTCATTGGATGATCAATTAGGTCATTTTCGTCCTCCCTAGGCATATTCTTGTCCAACTAGGGTTTTTAACCAATCTTGTGCATCCAATAGGTGTGTTTGTGTCTTTGGATGATCAATTAGGTCATTTTCGTCCTCCCTAGGCTTATTCTTGTCCAATTAGGGTTTTTAACCAATCTTGTGCAGCCAATAGGTGTGTTTGTGTCATTGGATGATCAATTAGGTCATTTTCGTCCTCCCTAGGCTTATTCTTGTCCATTTAGGGTTTTTAACCAATCTTGTGCATCCAATAGGTGTGTTTGTGTCATTGGATTAACATTTAGGTCATTTTCGTCCTCCCTAGGCTTATTCTTGTCCAATTAGGGTTTTGAACCAATCTTGTGCATCCAATAAGTTTGTTTGTGTCATTGAATTAATATTTAGGTCATTTTCGTCCTCCCTAGGCATATTCTTGTCCAATTAGGGTTTTTAACCAATCTTGTGCATCCAATAGGTGTGTTTGTGTCATTGGATGATCAATTAGGTCATTTTTGTCGTCCCTAGGCTTAGTCTTGTCCAATTAGGGTTTTTAACCAATCTTGTGCATCCAATAACTTTGTTTGTGTCATTGAATTAATATTTAGGTCATTTTCCTCCTCCCTTGGCATATTCTTGTCCAATTAGGGTTTTTAAACAATCTTGTGCATCCAATAGGTGTGTTTGTGTCATTGGATGATCAATTAGGTCATTTTCGTCTTCCCTAGGCTTATTCTTTTCGAATTAGGGTTTTTAACCAATCTTGTGCATCCAATAAGTTCATTTGTGTCATTGGATGATCAATTAGGTCATTTTCGTCCTCCCTAGGCATATTCTTGTCCAACTAGGGTTTTTAACCAATCTTGTGCATCCAATAGGTGTGTTTGTGTCTTTGGATGATCAATTAGGTCATTTTCGTCCTCCCTAGGCATATTCTTGTCCAATTATGGTTTTTAACCAATCTTGTGCATCCAATAGGTGTGTTTGTGTCATTGGATGATCAATTAGGTCATTTTCGTCCTCCCTAGGCTTATTCTTGTCCAGTTAGGATTTTTAACCGATCTTGTGCATCCAATAGGTGTGTTTGTGTCATTGGATGATCAATTAGGTCATTTTCGTCCTCCCTAGGCATATTCTTGTCCAATTAGGGTTTTTAACCAATCTTGTGCATCCAATAGGTGTGTTTGTGTCATTGGATGATCAATTAGGTCATTTTCGTCCTCCCTAGGCTTATACTTATCCAATTAGGGTTTTTAACCAATCTTGTGCTTCCAATAAGTTGAGTTGTGTCATTGGATTAACATTTAGGTCATTTTCGTCCTCCCTAGGCTTATTCTTGTCCAATTAGGGTTTTTAACCAATCTTGTGCATCCAATACGTTCATTTATGTCATTGGATTAACATTTAGGTCATTTTCGTCCTCCTTAGGCATATTCTTGTCCAATTAGAGTTTTAGACCAATCTTGTGCATCCAATAGGTGTGTTTGTGTCATTGGATGATCAATTAGGTTATTTTCGTCCTCCCTAGGCTTATTCTTGTCCAATTAGGGTTTTTAACTAATCTTGTGCATCCAATAAGTTCATTTGTGTCCTTCGAAGATCAATTAGGTCATTTTCGTCCTCCCTAGGCATATTCTTGTCCAATTAGGGTTTTTAACCAATCTTGTGCATCCAATAGGTGTGTTTGTGTCATTGGATGATCAATTAGGTCATTTTCGTCCTCCCTAGGCTTATTCTTGTCCAATTAGGGTTTTTAACCGATCTTGTGCATCCAATAGGTGTGTTTGTGTCATTGGATGATCAATTAGGTCTTTTTCGTCCTCCCTAGGCATATTCTTGTCCAAATAGGGTTTTTAACCAATCTTGTGCATCCAATAGGTGTGTTTGTGTCATTGGATGATCAATTTGGTCATTTTCTTCCTCCCTAGGCTTATTCTTATCCAATTAGGGTTCTTAACCAATCTTGTGCTTCCAATAAGTTGAGTTGTGTCATTGGATTAACATTTAGGTCATTTTCGTCCTCCCTAGGCTTATTCTTGTCCAATTAGGGTTTTTAACCAATCTTGTGCATCCAATACGTTCATTTGTGTCATTGGATTAACATTTAGGTCATTTTCGTCCTCCTTAGGCATATTCTTGTCCAATTAGAGTTTTAGACCAATCTTGTGCATCCAATAGGTGTGTTTGTGTCATTGGATGATCAATTAGCTTATTTTCGTCCTCCCTAGGCTTATTCTTGTCCAATTAGGGTTTTTAACTAATCTTGTGCATCCAATAAGTTCATTTGTGTCATTCGAAGATCAATTAGGTCATTTTCGTCCTCCCTAGGCATATTCTTGTCCAATTAGGGTTTTTAACCAATCTTGTGCATCCAATAGGTGTGTTTGTGTCATTGGATGATCAATTAGGTCATTTTCGTCCTCCATAGGCTTATTCTTGTCCAATTAGGGTTTTTAACCGATCTTGTGTATCCAATAGGTGTGTTTGTGTCATTGGATGATCAATTAGGTCATTTTCGTCCTCCCTAGGCATATTCTTGTCCAATTAGGGTTTTTAACCAATCTTGTGCATCCAATAGGTGTGTTTGTGTCATTGGATGATCAATTAGGTCATTTTCGTCCTCCCTAGGCATATTCTCGTCCAATAAGGGTTTTTAACCAATCTTGTGCATCCAATAGGTGTGTTTGTGTCATTGGATGATCAATTAGGTCATTTTCGTCCTCCCTAGGCTTATTCTTGTCCAATTAGGGTTTTTAACCAATCTTGTGCATCCAATAGGTGTGTTTGTGTCATTGGATGATCAATTAGGTCATTTTCGTCCTCCCTAGGCTTATTCTGGTCCAATTAGAGTTTTTAACCAATCTTGTGTATCCAATAGGTGTGTTTGTGTCATTGGATGATCAATTAGGTCATTTTCGTCCTCCCTAGGCTTATTCTTGTCCAATTAGGGTTTTTAACCAATCTTGTGCATCCAATAGGTGTGTTTGTGTCATTGGATGATCAATTAGGTCATTTTCGTCTTCCCTAGACTTATTCTTGTCCAATTTGGGTTTTTAACCAATCTTGTGCATCCAATAGGTGTGTTTGTGTCATTGGATGATCAATTAGGTCATTTTCGTCCTCCCTAGGCTTATTCTTGTCCAATTAGGGTTTTTAACCAATCTTGTGTATCCAATAAGTTGATTTGTGTCATTGGATTAACATTTAGGTCATTTTCGTCCTCCCTAGGCTTATTCTTGTCCAATTAGGGTTTTTAACCAATCTTGTGCATCCAATAGGTGTGTTTGTGTCATTGGATGATCAATTAGGTCATTTTCGTCCTCCCTAGGCTTATTCTTGTCCAATTAGGGTTTTTAACCAATCTTGTGCATCCAATAGGTGTGTTTGTGTCATTGGATGATCAATTAGGTTATTTTCGTCCTCCCTAGGATTATTCTTGTCCAATTAGGGTTTTTAACTAATCTTGTGCATCCAATAAGTTCATTTATGTCATTGGATGATCAATTAGGTCATTTTCGTCCTCCCTAGGCATATTCTTGTCCAATTAGGGTTTTTAACCAATCTTGTGCATCCAATAGGTGTGTTTGTGTCATTGGATGATCAATTAGGTCATTTTCGTCCTCCCTAGGCTTATTCTTGTCCAATTAGGGTTTTTAACCGATCTTGTGCATTCAATAGGTGTGTTTGTGTCATTGGATGATCAATTAGGTCATTTTCGTCCTCCCTAGGCTTATTCTTGTCCAATTAGGGTTTTTAACCCATCTTGTGCATCCAATAAGTTGAGTTGTGTCACTGGATTAACATTTATGTCATTTTCGTTCTCCCTAGGCTTATTCTTGTCCAATTAGGGTTTTTAACCAATTTTGTGCATCCAATAGGTGTGTTTGTGTCATTGGATGATCAATTAGGTCATTTTCGTCCTCCCTAGGCTTATTCTTGTCCAATTAGGGTTTTTAACCAATCTTGTGCATCCAATAGGTGTGTTTGTGTCATTGGATGATCAATTAGGTCATTTTTCGTCCTCCCTAAGCTTATTCTTGTCCAATTAGGGTTTTTAACCAATCTTATGCATCCAATAGGTGTGTTTGTGTCATTGGATGATCAATTAGGTCATTTTCGTCCTCCCTAGGCTTATTCTTGTCCAATTAGGGTTTTTAACCAATCTTGTGCATCCAATAGGTGTGTTTGTGTCATTGGATGATCAATTAGGTCATTTTCGTCCTCCCTAGGCTTATTCTTGTCCAATTAGGGTTTTTAACCAATCTTGTGCATCCAATAGGTGTGTTTGTGTCATTGGATGATCAATTAGGTCATTTTCGTCCTCCCTAGGCTTATTCTTGTCCAATTAGGGTTTTTAACCAATCTTGTGCATCCAATAGGTGTGTTTGTGTCATTGGATGGTCAATTAGGTCATTTACGTCCTCCCAAGGCTTATTCTTGTCCAATTAGGGTTTTTAACCAATCTTGTGCATCCAATAAGTTCATTTGTGTCATTGGATTAACATTTAGGTTATTTTCGTCCTCCCTAAGCATATTCTTGTCCAATTAGGGTTTTTAACCGATCTTGTGCTTCCAATAGGTGTGTTTGTGTCATTGGATGATCAATTAGGTCATTTTCGTCCTCCCTAGGCTTATTCTTGTCCAATTAGGGTTTTTAACCAATCTTGTGCATCCAATAGGTGTGTTTGTGTTATTGGATTAACATTTAGGTCATTTTCGTCCTCCCTAGGCTTATTCTTGTCCAATTAGGGTTTTTAACCAATCTTGTGCATCCAATAGGTGTGTTTGTGTCATTGGATAAACATTTAGGTCATTTTCGTCCTCCCTAGGCTTATTCTTGTCCAATTAGGGTTTTTAACCAATCTTGTGCATCCAATAAGTTTGTTTGTGTCATTGAATTAATATTTAGGTCATTTTCGTCCTCCCTAGGCATATTCTTGTCCAATTAGGGTTTTTAACCAATCTTGTGCATCCAATAGGTGTGTTTGTGTCATTGGATGATCAATTAGGTCATTTTCGTCCTCCCTAGGCTTATTCTTGTCCAATTAAGGTTTTTAACCAATCTTGTGCATCCAATAGGTGTGTTTGTGCCATTGGATGATCAATTAGGTCATTTTCGTCCTTCCTAGGCATATTCTTGTCCAATTAGGGTTTTTAACCAATCTTGTGCATCCAATAGGTGTGTTTGTGTCATTGGATGATCAATTAGGTCATTTTCGTCCTCCCTAGGCTTATTCTTGTCCAATTAGGGTTTTTAACCAATCTTGTGCATCCAATAAGTTGAGTTGTGTCATTGGATTCACATTTAGGTCATTTTCGCGCTTCGTAGGCTTATTCTTGTCCAATTAGGGTTTTTAACCAATCTTGTGCATCCAATAGGTGTGTTTGTGTCATTGGATGATCAAATAGGTCATTTTCGTCCTCCCTAGGCTTATTCTTACCCAATTAGTGTTTTTAACCAATCTTGTGCATCCAATAAGTTGAGTTGTGTCATTGGATAAACATTTAGGTCATTTTCGTCCTCCTTAGGCTTATTCTTGTCCAATTAGGGTTTTTAACCAATCTTGTGCATCCAATATGTTTGTTTATGTCATTGATTTAATATTTAGGTCATTTTCGTCCTCCCTAGGCATATTCTTGTCCAATTAGGGTTTTTAACCAATCTTGTGCATCCAATAGGTGTGTTTGTGTCATTGGATGATCAATTAGGTCATTTTCGTCCTCCCTAGGCTTATTCTTGTCCAATTAGGGTTTTTAACCAATCTTGTGCATCCAATAGGTGTGTTTGTGTCATTGGATGATCAATTAGGTCATTTTCGTCCTCCCTAGGCTTATTATTGGCCAATTAGGGTTTTTAACCAATCTTGTGCATGCAATAAGTTCATTTGTGTCATTGGATGATCAATTAGGTCCTTTTCGTCCTCCTTAGGCATATTCTTGTCCATCTAGGGTTTTAAACCAATCTTGTGCATCCAATAGGTGTGTTTGTGTCATTGGATGATCAATTAGGTCATTTTCGTCCTCCCTAGGCTTATTCTTGTCCAATTAGGGTTTTTAACCAATCTTGTGCATCCAATAGGTGTGTTTGTGTCATTGGATGATCAATTAGGTCATTTTCGTCCTCCCTAGGCTTATTCTTGTCCAATTAGGGTTTTTAACCAATCTTGTGCATCCAATAGGTGTGTTTGTGTCATTGGATGATCAATTAGGTCATTTTTGTCCTCCCTAGGCTTATTTTTGTCCAATTAGTGTTTTTAACCAATCTTGTGCATCCAATAAGTTCATTTGTGTCATTGGATGATCAATTAGGTCATTTTCATCCTCCCTAGGCATATTCATGTCCAACTATGGTTTTTAACCAATCTTGTGCATCCAATAGGTGTGTTTGTGTGATTGGATGATCAATTAGGTCATTTTCGTCCTCCCTAGGCTTATTCTTGTCCAATTAGGGTTTTTAACCAATCTTGTGCATCCAATAGGTGTGTTTGTGTCATTGGATGATCAATTAGGTCATTTTCGTCCTCCCTAGGCTTATTCTTGTCCAATTAGGGTTTTTAACCAATCTTGTGCATCCAATAGGTGTGTTTGTGTCATTGGATGATCAATTAGGTCATTTTTATCCTCCCTAGGCTTATTCTTGTCCAATTAGGATTTTTAACCAATCTTGTGCATCCAATAGGTGTGTTTGTGTCATTGGATGATCAATTAGGTCATTTTTATCCTCCCTAGGCTTATTCTTGTCCAATTAGGATTTTTAACCAATCTTGTGCATCCAATAGGTGTGTTTGTGTCATTGGATGATCAATTAGGTCATTTTCGTCCTCCCTAGGCTTATTCTTGTCCAATTAGGGTTTTTAACCAATCTTGTGCATCCAATAGGTGTGTTTGTGTCATTGGATGATCAATTAGGTCATTTTCGTCCACCCTAGGCTTATTCTTGTCCAATTAGGGTTTTTAACTAATTTTGTGCATCCAATAAGTTCATTTGTGTCATTGGATGATCAATTAGGTAATTTTCGTCCTCCCTAGGCATATTCTTGTACAACTAGGGTTTTTAACCAATCTTGTGCATCCAATAAGTTCATTTGTGACATTGGATGACCAATTAGGTCATTTTCGTCCTCCCTAGGCATATTCTTGTCCAACTAGGGTTTTTAACCAATCTTGTGCATCCAATAGGTGTGTTTGTGTCATTGGATGATCAATTAGGTCATTTTCGTCCTCCCTAGGCCTATTCTTGACCAATTAGGGTTTTTAACCAATCTTGTGCATCCAATAGGTGTGTTTGTGTCATTGGATGATCAATTAGGTCATTTTCGTCCTCCCTAGACTTATTCTCGTCCAATTAGGGTTTTTAACCAATCTTGTGCATCCAATAGGTGTGTTTGTGTCATTGGATGATCAATTAGGTCATTTTCGTCCTCCCTAGGCATATTCTTGTCCAATTAGGGTTTTTAACCAATCTTGTGCATCCAATAGGTGTGTTTGTGTCATTGGATGATCAATTAGTTCATTTTCGTCCTCCCTAGGCTTATTCTTATCCAATTAGGGTTTTTAACCAATCTTGTGCATCCAATAGGTGTGTTTGTGTCATTGGATGATCAATTAGGTCATTTTCGTCCTCCCTAGGCTTATTCTTGTCCAATTAGGGTTTTTAACCAATCTTGTGCATCCAATAGGTGTGTTTGTGTTATTGGATGATCAATTAGGTCATTTACGTCCTCCCTAGGCTTATTCTTGTCCAATTAGGGTTTTTAACCAATCTTGTGCATCCAATAACTTTGTTTGTGTCATTGAATTAATATTAAGGTCATTTTCGTCCTCCCTAGGCATATTCTTCTCCAATTAGGGTTTTTAACCAATCTTGTGCATCCAATAGGTGTGTTTGTGTCATTGGATGATCAATTAGGTCATTTTCGTCCTCCCTAGGCATATTCTTGTCCAATTAGGGTTTTTAACCAATCTTGTGCTTCTAATAGGTGTGCTTGTGTCATTGGATGATCAATTATGTCATTTTCGTCCTCCCTAGGCATATTCTTGTCCAATTAGGGTTTTTAACCAATCTTGTGCATCCAATAGGTGTGTTTGTGTCATTGGATGATCAATTAGGTCATTTTCGTCCTCCCTAGGCATATTCTTGTCCAATTAGGGTTTTTAACCAATCTTGTGCATCCAATAAGTGTGTTTGTGGCATTGGATGATCAATTAGGTCATTTTCGTCCTCCCTAGGCTTATTCTTGTCCAATTAGGGTTTTTAACCAATCTTGTGCATCCAATAAGTTCATTTGTGTCATTGGATTAACATTTAGGTCATGTTCGTCCTCCCTAGGCATATTCTTGTCCAATTAGGGTTTTTAACCAATCTTGTGCTTCCAATTGGTGTGTTTGTGTCGTTGGATAATCAATTAGGTCATTTTCGTCCTCCCTAGGCTTATTCTTGTCCAATTAGGGTTTTTAACCAATCTTGTGCATCCAATAAGTTTGTTTGTGTCATTGAATTAATATTTAGGTCATTTTCGTCCTCCCTAGGCATATTCTTGTCCAATTAGGGTTTTTAACCAATCTTGTGCATCCAATAGGTGTGTTTGTGTCATTGGATGATCAATTAGGTCATTTTCGTCCTCCCTAGGCATATTCTTGTCCAATTAGGGTTTTTAACCAATCTTGTGCATCCAATAAGTTGAGTTGTGTCATTGGATTAACATTTATGTCATTTTCGTCCTCCCTAGGCTTATTCTTGTCCAATTAGGGTTTTTAACCAATCTTGTGCATCCAATAGGTATGTTTGTGTCATTGGATGATCAATTAGGTCATTTTCGTCCTCCCTAGGCTTAATCTTGCCCAATTAGGGTTTTTAACCAATCTTGTGCATCCAATAAGTTGAGTTGTGTCATTGGATTAACATTTAGGTCATTTTCGTCCTCCCTAGGCTTATTCTTGTCCAATTAGGGTTTTTAACCAATCTTGTGCATCCAATAAGTTCATTTGTGTCATTGGATTAACATTTAGGTCATTTTCGTCCTCCCTAGGCTTATTCTTGTCCAATTAGGGTTTTTAACCAATCTTGTGCATCCAATAGGTGTGTTTGTGTCATTGGATTAACATTTAGGTCATTTTCGTCCTCCCTAGGCTTATTCTTGTCCAATTAGGGTTTTTAACCAATCTTGTAAATCCAATATGTTCATTTGTGTCATTGGATGAACATTTAGGTCATTTTCGTCCTCCCTAGGCTTATTCTTGTCCAATTAGGGTTTCTAAACAATCTTGTGCATCCAATAGGTGTGTTTGTGTCATTGGATGAACATTTAGGTCATTTTCGTCCTCCCTAGGCTTATTCTTGTCCAATTAGGGTTTTTAACCAATCTTGTGCATCCAATAGGTGTGTTTGTGTCGTTGGGTGAACATTTAGGTCATTTTCGTCCTCCCTAGGCTTATTCTTGTCCAATTAGGGTTTTTAACCAATCTTGTGCATCCAATAGGTGTGTTTGTGTCATTGGATGAACATTTAGGTCATTTTCGTCCTCCCTAGGCTTATTCTTGTCCAATTAGGGTTTCTAACCAATCTAGTGCATCCAATAGGTGTGTTTGTGTCATTGGATGAACATTTAGGTCATTTTCGAACTCCCTATGCTTATTCTTGTCCAATTAGGGTTTTTAACCAATCTTGGGCATCCAATAGGTGTGTTTGTGTCATTGGATGAACATTTAGGTCATTTTCGTGCTCCCTAGGCTTATTCTTGTCCAATTAGGGTTTTTAACCAATCTTGTGCATCCAATAAGTTCATTTGTGTCATTGGATGAACATTTAGGTCATTTTCGTCCTCCCTAGGCTTATTCTTGTCCAATTAGGGATTTTAACCAATCTTGTGCATCCAATAGGTGTGTTTGTGTCATTGGATGAAAATTTAGGTCATTTTCGTCCTCCCTAGGCTTATTCTTGTCCAATTAGGGTTTTTAACCAATCTTGTGCATCCAATAAGTTCATTTGTGTCATTGGATTAACATTTAGGTCATTTTCGTCCTCCCTAGGCTTATTCTTGTCCAATTAGGGTTTCTAACCAATCTTGTGCATCCAATAGGTATATTTGTGTCATTGGATGAACATTTAGGTCATTTTCGTCCTCCCTAGGATTATTCTTGTCCAATTAGGGTTTTTAACCAATCTTGTGCATCCAATAGGTGTGTTTGTGTCATTGGATGAACATTTAGGTCATTTTCGTCCTCCCTAGGCTTATTCTTGTCCAATTAGGGTTTCTAACCAATCTTGTGCATCCAATAGGTGTGTTTGTGTCATTGGATGATCAATTAGGTCATTTTCGTCCTCCCTAGGCATATTCTTGTCCAACTAGGGTTTTTAACCAATCTTGTGCATCCAATAGGAGTGTTTGTGTCATTGGATGATCAATTAGGTCATTTTCGTCCTCCCTAGGCTTATTCTTGTCCAATTAGGGTTTTTAACCAATCTTGTGCATCCAATAGGTGTGTTTGTGTCATTGGATGATCAATTAGGTCATTTTCGTCCTCCCTAGGCTTATTCTTGTCCAATATGGGTTTTTAACCAATCTTGTGCATCCAATAGGTGTGTTTGTGTCATTGGATGATCAATTAGGTCATTTTCGTCCTCCCTAGGCTTATTCTTGTCCAATTAGGGTTTTTAACCAATCTTGTGCATCCAATAGGTGTGTTTGTGTCCTTGGATGATCAATTTGGTCATTTTTGTCCTCCCTAGGCATATTCTTGTCCAACTTGGGTTTTTAACCAATCTTGTGCATCCAATAGGTGTGTTTGTGTCATTGGATGATCAATTAGGTTATTTTCGTCCTCCCTAGGCTTATTCTTGTCCAATTAGGGTTTTTAACCAATCTTGTGCATCCAATAGGTGTGTTTGTGTCATTGGATGATAATTAGGTCATTTTCATTCTCCCTAGGCATATTCTTGTCCAATTAGGGTTTTTAACCAATCTTGTGCATCCAATAGGTGTGTTTGTGTCATTGGATGATCAATTAGGTCATTTACGTCCTCCCTAGGCTTATTCTTGTCCAATTAGGGTTTTTAACCAATCTTGTGCATCCAATAACTTTGTTTGTGTTATTGAATTAATATTAAGGTCATTTTCGTCCTCCCTAGGCATATTCTTGTCCAATTAGGGTTTTTAACCAATCTTGTGCATCCAATAGGTGTGTTTGTGTCATTGGATGATCAATTAGGTCATTTTCGTCCTCCCTAGGCTTATTCTTGTCCAATTAGGGTTTTTAACCAATCTTGTGCATCCAATAGGTGTGTTTGTGTCATTGGATGATCAATTAGGTCATTTACGTCCTCCCTAGGCTTATTCTTGTCCAATTAGGGTTTTTAACCAATCTTGTGCATCCAATAACTTTGTTTGTGTCATTGAATTAATATTTAGGTCATTTTTGTCCTCCCTAGGCATATTCTTGTCCAATTAGGGTTTTTAACCAATCTTATGCATCCAATAGGTGTGTTTGTGTCATTGGATGATCAATTAGGTCATTTACGTCCTCCCTAGGCTTATTCTTGTACAATTAGGGTTTTTAACCAATCTTGTGCATCCAATAACTTTGTTTGTGTCATTAAATTAATATTTAGGTCATTTTCTTCCTCCCTAGGCATATTCTTGTCCAATTAGGGTTATTAACCAATCTTGTGCATCCAATAAGTTGAGTTGTGTCATTGGATTAACATATAGGTCATTTTCGTCCTCCCTAGGCTTATTCTTGTCCAATTAGGGTTTTTAACCAATCTTGTGCATCCAATAGGTGTGTTTGTGTCATTGGATGATCAATTAGGTCATTTTCGTCCTCCCTAGGCTTATTCTTGTCCAATTAGGGTTTTTAACCAATCTTGTGCATCCAATAGGTGTGTTTGTGTCATTGGATGATCAATTAGGTCATTTTCGTCCTCCCTAGGCATATTCTTGTCCAATTAGGGTGTTTAACCAATCTAGTGCATCCAATAGGTGTGTTTGTGTCATTGGATGATCAATTAGGTCATTTTCGTCCTCCCTAGGCATATTCTTGTCCAATTAGGGTTTTTAACGAATCTTGTGCATCCAATAGGTGTGTTTGTGTCATTGGGTGATCAATTAGGTGATTTTCGTCCTCCGTAGGCTTATTCTTGTCCAATTAGGGTTTTTAACCAATCTTGTGCATCCGATAAGTTTGTTTGTGTCATTGAATTAATATTTAGGTCGTTTTCGTCCTCCCTAGGCTTATTCTTGTACAATTAGGGTTTTTAACCAATCTTGTGCATCCAATAGGTGTGTTTGTGTCATTGGATGATCAATTAGGTCATTTTCGTCCTCCCTAGGCTTATTCTTGCCCAATTAGGGTTTTTAACCAATCTTGTGCATCCAATAAGTTGAGTTGTGTCATTGGATTAACATTTAGGTCATTTTCGTCCTCCCTAGGCTTATTCTTGTCCAATTAGGGTTTTTAACCAATCTTGTGCATCCAATAAGTTCATTTGTGTCATTGGATTAACATTTAGGTCATTTTCGTCCTACCTAGGCATATTCTTGTCCAATTAGAGTTTTAGACCAATCTTGTGCATCCAATAGGTGTGTTTGTGTCATTGGATGATCAATTAGGTTATTTTCGTCCTCCCTAGGCTTATTCTTGTCCAATTAGTGTTTTTAACTAATCTTGTGCATCCAATAAGTTCATTTGTGTCAGTGGATGATCAATTAGGTCTTTTTCGTCCTCCCCATGCATATTCTTGTCCAATTAGGGTTTTTAACCAATCTTGTGCATCCAATAGGTGTGTTTGTGTCATTGGATGATCAATTAGGTCATTTTCGTCCTCCCTAGGCTTATTCTTGTCCAATTAGGGTTTTTAACCATTCTTGTGCATCCGATAAGTTTGTTTGTGTCATTGAATTAATATTTTGGTCATTTTCGTCTTCCCTAGGCATATTCTTGTCCAATTAAGGTTTTTAACCAATCTTGTGCATCCAATAGGTGTGTTTGTGTCATTGGATGATCAATTAGGTCATTTTCGTCCTCCCTAGGCTTATTCTTGTCCAATTAGGGTTTTTAACCAATCTTGTGCATCCAATAAGTTGAGTTGTGTCATTGGATTAACATTTAGGTCATTTTCGTTCTCCCTAGGCTTATTCTTGTCCAATTAGGGTTTTTAACCAATCTTGTGCATCCAATAGGTGTGTTTGTGTCATTGGATGATCAATGAGGTCATTTTCGTCCTCCCTAGGCATATTCTTGTCCAATTTGGGTTTTTAACCAATCTTGTGCATCCAATAGGTGTGTTTGTGTCATTGGATGATCAATTAGGTCATTTTCGTCCTCCCTAGGCTTATTCTTGTCCAATTAGGGTTTTTAACCAATCTTGTGCATCCAATAGGTGTGTTTGTGTCATTGGATGATCAATTAGGTCATTTTCGTCCTCCCTAGGCTTATTCTTGTCCAATTAGGGTTTTTAACCAATCTTGTGCATCCAATAAGTTCATTTGTGTCATTGGATTAACATTTAGGTCATTTTCGTCCTCCCTAGGCATATTCTTGTCCAATTAGGGTTTTTAACCAAGCTTGTGCTTCCAATAGGTGTGTTTGTGTCATTGGATGATCAATTAGGTCATTTTCGTCCTCCCTAGTCTTATTCTTGTCCAATTAGGGTTTTTAACCAAATTTGTGCATCCAATAAGTTTGTTTATGTCATTGAATTAATATTTAGGTCATTTTCGTCCTCCCTAGGCAAATTCTTGTCCAATTAGGGTTTTTAACCAGTCTTGTGCATCCAATAGGTGTGTTTGTGTCATTGGATGATCAATTAGGTCATTTTCGTCCCCCCAAGGCTTATTCTTGTCCAATTTGGGTTTTTAACCAATCTTGTGCATCCAATAAGTTCATTTGTGTCATTGGATTAACATTTAGGTCATTTTCGTCCTCCCTAGGCATATTCTTGTCCAATTAAGGTTTTTAACCAATCTTGTGCATCCAATAGGTGTGTTTGTGTCATTGGATGATCAATTAGGTCATTTTCGTCCTCCCTAGGCTTATTCTTGTCCAATTAGGATTTTTAACCAATCTTGTGCATCCAATAAGTTCATTTGTGTCATTGGATGATCAATTAGGTCATTTTCGTCCTCCCTAGGCATATTCTTGTCAACCTAGGGTTTTTAACCAATCTTGTGCATCCAATAGGTGTGTTTGTGTCATTGGATGATCAATTAGGTCATTTTCGTCCTCCCTAGGCTTATTCTTGTCCAATTAGGGTTTTTAACCAATCTTGTGCATCCAATAGGTGTGTTTGTATCATTGGATGATCAATTAGGTCATTTTTGTCCTCCCTAGGCTTATTCTTGTCCAATTAGGAATTTTAACCAATCTTGTGCATCCAATAGGTGTGTTTGTGTCATTGGATGATCAATTAGGTCATTTTCGTCCTCCCTAGGCTTATTCTTGTCCAATTAGGGTTTTTAACCAATCTTGTGCATCCAATAGGTGTGTTTGTGTCATTGGATGATCAATTAGGTCATTTTCGTCCTCCCTAGGCTTATTCTTGTCCAATTAGGGTTTTTAACCAATCTTGTGCATCCAATAGGTGTGTTTATGTCATTGGATGATCAATTAGGTTATTTTCGTCCTCCCTAGGCTTATTCTTGTCCAATTAGGGTTTTTAACCAATCTTGTGCATCCAATAAGTTGAGTTGTGTCATTGGATTAAAATTTAGGTCATTTTCGTCCTCCCAAGGCATATTCTTGTCCAATTAGCGTTTTTAACCAATCTTGTGCATCCAATAGGTGTGTTTGTGTCATTGGATGTTTAATTAGGTCATTTTCGTCCTCCCTAGGCTTATTCTTGTCCAATTAGGGTTTTTAACAAATCTTGTGCTTCCAATAAGTTCATTTGTGTCATTGGATGATCAATTAGGTCATTTTTGTCCTCCCTAAGCATATTCTTGTCCAACTAGGGTTTTTAACCAATCTTGTGCATCCAATAAGTTCATTTGTGTCATTGGATGATCAATTAGGTCATTTTCGTCCTCCCTAGGCATATTCTTGTCCAACTAGGGTTTTTAACCAATCTTGTGCATCCAATAGGTGTGTTTGTGTCATTGGATGATCAATTAGGTCATTTTCGTACTCCATAGGCTTATTCTTGTCCAAATAGGGTTTTTAACCAATCTTGTGCATCCAATAAGTTCATTTGTGTCATTGGATTAACATTTAGGTCATTTTCGTCCTCCCTAGGCATATTCTTGACCAATTAGGGTTTTTAACCAATCTTGTACACCCAATAGGTGTGTTTGTGTCATTGGATGATCAATTAGGTCATTTTCGTCCTCCCTATGCTTATTCTTGTCCAATTAGGGTTTTTAACCAATCTTGTGCATCCAATAAGTTCATTTGTGTCATTGGATGATCAATTAGGTCATTTTCGTCCTCCCTAGGCATATTCTTGTCCAACTAGGGTTTTTAACCAATCTTGTGCATCCAATAGGTGTGTTTGTGTCATTTGATGATCAATTAGGTCATTTTCCGTCCTCCTTCGGCTTATTCTTGTCCAATTAGAGTTTTTAACCAATCTTGTGCATCCAATAGGTGTGTTTGTGTCATTGGATGATCAATTAGGTCATTTTCGTCCTCCCTAGGCTTATTCTTGTCCAATTAGGGTTTTTAACCAATCTTGGGCATCCAATAAGTTCATTTGTGTCATTGGATGATCAATTAGTTCATTTTCGTCCTCCCTAGGCATATTCTTGTCCAACTAGGGTTTTTAACCAATCTTGTGCATCCAATAGGTATGTTTGTGTCTTTGGATGATCAATTAGGTCATTTTCGTCCTCCCTAGGCATATGCTTGTCCAATTAGGGTTTTTAACCAATCTTGTGCATCCAATAGGTGTGTTTGTGTCATTGGATGATCAATTAGGTCATTTTCGTCCTCCCTAGGCTTATTCTTGTCCAATTAGGGTTTTTAACCAATCTTGTGCATCCAATAGGTGTATTTGTGTCATTGGATGATCAATTAGGTCATTTTCGTCCTCCCTAGGCATATTCTTGTCCAATTAGGGTTTTTAACCAATCTTGAGCATCCAATAGGTGTGTTTGTGTCATTTGATGATCAATTAGGTCATTTTCGTCCTCCCTAGGCATATTCTTGTCAAATTAGTGTTTTTAACCAATCTTGTGCATCCAATAGGTGTGTTTAAGTCATTGGATGATCAATTAGGTCATTTTCGTCCTCCCTAGGTTTATTCTTGTCCAATTAGGGTTTTTAACCAATCTTGTGCATCCAATAAGTTCATTTGTGTCATTGGATTAACATTTAGGTCATTTTCGTCCTCCCTAGGCATATTCTTGTCCAATTAGGGTTTTTAACCAATCTTGTGCTTCCAATAGGTGTGTTTGTGTCATTGGATAATCAATTAGGTCATTTTCTTCCTCCCTAGGCTTATTCTTGTCCAATTAGGGTTTTTAACCAATCTTGTGCATCCAATAAGTTTGTTTGTGTCATTGAATTAATATTTAGGTCATTTTCGTCCTCCCTAGGCATATTCTTGTCCAATTAGGGTTTTTAACCAATCTTGTGCATCCAATAGGTGTGTTTGTGTCATTGGATGATCAATTAGGTCATTTTCGTCCTCCCTAGGCTTATTCTTGTCCAATTAGGGTTTTTAACCAATCTTGTGCATCCAATAAGTTGAGTTGTGTTATTGGATTCACATTTAGGTCATTTTTGCGCTCCGTAGGCTTATTCTTGTCCAATTAGGGTTTTTAACCAATCTTGTGCATCGAATAGGTGTGTTTGTGTCATTGGATGATCAAATAGGTCATTTTCGTCCTCCCTAGGCTTATTCTTACCCAATTAGTGTTTTTAACCAATCTTGTGCATCCAATAAGTTGAGTTGTGTCATTGGATAAACATTTAGGTCATTTTCGTCCTCCCTAGGCTTATTCTTGTCCAATTAGGGTTTTTAACCAATCTTGTGCATCCAATATGTTTGTTTATGTCATTGAATTAATATTTAGGTCATTTTCGTCCTCCCTAGGCATATTCTTGTCAAATTAGGGTTTTTAACCAATCTTGTGCATCCAATAGGTGTGTTTGTGTCATTGGATGATCAATTAGGTCATTTTCGTCCTCCCTAGGCTTATTCTGGTCCAATTAGGGTTTTTAACCAATCTTGTGCATCCAATAGGTGTGTTTGTGCCATTAGATGATCAATTAGGTCATTTTCGTCCTTCCTAGGCATATTCTTGTCCAATTAGGGTTTTTAACCAATCTTGTGCATCCAATAGGTGTGTTTGTGTCATTGGATGATCAATTAGGTCATTTTCGTCCTCCCTAGGCTTATTGTTGTCCAATTATGGTTTTTAACCAATCTTGTGCATCCAATAGGTGTGTTTGTGTCATTGGATTAACATTTAGGTCATTTTCGTCCTCCCTAGGCTTATTCTTGTCCAATTAGGGTTTTTAACCAATCTTGTGCATCCAGTAGGTGTGTTTGTGTCATTGGATAAACATTTAGGTCATTTTCGTCCTCCCTAGGCTTATTCTTGTCCAATTAGGGTTTTTAACCAATCTTGTGCATCCAATAAGTTTGTTTGTGTCATTGAATTAATATTTAGTTCATTTTCCTCCTCCCAAGGCATATTCTTGTCCAATTAGGGTTTTTAACCAATCTTGTGCATCCAATAGGTGTGTTTGTGTCATTGGATGATCAATTAGGTCATTTTCGTCCTCCCTAGGCTTATTCTTGTCCAATTAGGGTTTTTAACCAATCTTGTGCATCCAATAAGTTC
>JBBPBR010000076.1:64309-76591 GCA_037974775.1 Cicer pinnatifidum
CTTGTGCATCCAATAGGTGTGTTTGTGTCATTGGATGATCAATTAGGTCATTTTCGTCCTCCCTAGGCTTATTCTTGTCCAATTAGGGTTTTTAACCAATCTTGTGCATCCAATAAGTTCATTTGTGTCATTGGATTAACATTTAGGTCATTTTCGTCCTCCCTAGGCATATTCTTGTCCAATTAGGGTTTTTAACCAATCTTGTGCTTCCAATAGGTGTGTTTGTGTCATTGGATGATCAATTAGGTCATTTTCTTCCTCCCTAGGCTTATTCTTGTCCAATTAGGGTTTTTAACCAATCTTGTGCATCCAATAAGTTCATTTGTGTCATTGGATGATCAATTAGGTCATTTTCGTCCTCCCTAGGCTTATTCTTGTCCAATTAGGGTTTTTAACCAATCTTGGGCATCCAATAAATTGAGTTGTGTCATTGGATTCACATTTAGGTCATTTTCGTCCTCCTTAGGCTTATTCTTGTCCAATTAGGGTTTTTAACCAATCTTGTGCATCGAATAGGTGTGTTTGTGTCATTGGATGATCAATTAGGTCATTTTCGTCCTCCCTAGGCTTATTCTTACCCAATTAGGGTTTTTAACCAATCTTGTGCATCCAATAAGTTGAGTTGTGTCATTGGATGATCAATTAGGTCATTTTCGTCCTCCATAGGCTTATTCTTAATCAATTAGGGTTTTTAACCAATTTTGTGCATCCAATAAGTTTGTTTATGTCATTGAATTAATATTTAGGTCATTTTCGTCCTCCCTAGGCATATTGTTGCCCAATTAGGGTTTTTAACCAATCTTGTGCATCCAATAGGTGTGTTTGTGTCATTGGATGATCAATTAGGTCATTTTCGTCCTTCCTAGGCATATTCTTGTCCAATTACGGTTTTTAACCAGTCTTGTGCATCCAATAGGTGTGTTTGTGTCATTGGATGATCAATTAGGTCATTTTCGTCCTCCCAAGGCTTATTCTTGTCCAATTAGGGTTTTTAACCAATCTTGTGCATCCAATAAGTTCATTTGTGTCATTGGATTAACATTTTGGTCATTTTCGTCCTCCCAAGGCATATTCTTCTCCAATTAGGGTTTTTAACCAATCTTGTGCATCCAATAGGTGTGTTTGTGTCATTGGATGATCAATTAGGTCATTTTCGTCCTCCCTAGGCTTATTCTTGTCCAATTAGGGTTTTTAACCAATCTTGTGCATCCAATAAGTTCATCTGTGTCATTGGATGATCAATTAGGTCATTTTCGTCCTCCCTATGCATATTCTTGTCCAACTAGGGTTTTTAACCAATCTTGTGCATCCAATAGTTGTGTTTGTGTCTTTGGATGATCAATTAGGTCATTTTCTTCCTCCCTAGGCTTATTCTTGTCCAATTAGGGTTTTAAACCAATCTTGTGCATCCAATAGGTGTGTTTGTGTCATTGGATTAACATTTAGGTGATTTTCGTCCTCCCTAGGCGTATTTTTGTCCAATTAGGGTTTTTAACCTATCTTGTGCATTCAATAAGTTTGTTTGTGTCATTGAATTAATATTTAGGTCATTTTCGTCCTCCCTAGGCATATTCTTGTCCAATTAGGGTTTTTAACCAATCTTGTGCATCCAATAGGTGTGTTTGTGTCATTGGATGATCAATTAGGTCATTTTCGTCCTCCCTAGGTTTATTCTTGTCCAATTAGGGGTTTTAACCAATCTTGTGCATCCAATAACTTTGTTTGTGTCATTGAATTAATATTTAGGTAATTTTCCTCCTCCCTAGGCATATTCTTGTCCAATTAGGGTTTTTAACCATTCTTGTGCATCCAATAGGTGTGTTTGTGTCATTGGATGATCAATTAGGTCATTTTCGTCCTCCCTAGGCATATTCTTGTCCAATTAGGGTTTTTAACCAATCTTGTGCATCCAATAAGTTGAGTTGTGTCATTGGATGATCAATTAGGTCATTTTCGTCCTCCCAAGGCATGTTCTTGTGCAACTAGGGTTTTTAACCAATCTTGTGCATCCAATAGGTGTGTTTGTGTCATTGGATGATCAATTAGGTCATTTTCGTCCTCCCTAGGCTTATTCTTGTCCAATTAGGGTTTTTAACCAATCTTGTGCATCCAATAAGTTGAGTTGTGTCATTGGATTAACATTTAGGTCATTTTCGTTCTCCCTAAGCTTATTCTTGTCCAGTTAGGGTTTTTAACCAATCGTGTGCATCCAATAAGTTCATTTGTGTTATTGGATTAACATTTAGGTCATATTCGTCCTCCCTAGGCATATTCTTGTCCAATTAGGGTTTTTAACCAATCTTGTGCACCAAATTGGTGTGTTTGTGTCATTGGATGATCAATTAGGTCATTTCCGTCCTCCATAGGCTTATTCTTGTCCAATTAGGGTTTTTAACCAATCTTGTGCATCCAATAAGTTTATTAGTGTCATTGGATGATCAATTAGGTCATTTGCGTCCTCCCTAGGCATGTTCTTGTCCAACTAGGGTTTTTAACCAATCTTGTGCATCCAATAGGTGTGTTTGTGTCATTGGATGATCAATTAGGTCATTTTCGTCCTCGCTAGGCATATTCTTGTCCAATTAGGGGTTTTAACCAATCTTGTGCATCCAATAGGTGTGTTTGTGTCATTGGATGATCAATTAGGTAATTTTCGTCCTCCCTAGGCTTATTCTTGTCCAATTAGGGTTTTTAACCAATCTTGTGCATCCAATAGGTGTGTTTGTGTCATTGGATGATCAATTAGGTCATTTTCGTCCTCCCTAGGCATATTCTTGTCCAATTAGGGTTTTTAACCAATCTTGTGCATCCAATAAGTTGAGTTGTGTCATTGGATGATCAATTAGGTCATTTTCGTCCTCCCAAGGCATGTTCTTGTGCAACTAGGGTTTTTAACCAATCTTGTGCATCCAATAGGTGTGTTTGTGTCATTGGATGATCAATTAGGTCATTTTCGTCCTCCCTAGGCTTATTCTTGTCCAATTTGGGTTTTTAACCAATCTTGTGCATCCAATAAGTTGAGTTGTGTCATTGGATTAACATTTAGGTCATTTTCGTTCTCCCTAAGCTTATTCTTGTCCAGTTAGGGTTTTTAACCAATCGTGTGCATCCAATAAGTTCATTTGTGTTATTGGATTAACATTTAGGTCATATTCGTCCTCCATAGGCTTATTCTTGCCCAATTAGGGTTTTTAACCAATCTTGTGCATCCAATAAGTTCATTAGTGTCATTGGATGATCAATTAGGTCATTTGCGTCCTCCCTAGGCATGTTCTTGTCCAACTAGGGTTTTTAACCAATCTTGTGCATCCAATAGGTGTGTTTGTGTCATTGGATGATCAATTAGGTCATTTTCGTACTCCGTAGGCTTATTCTTGTCCAATTAGGGTTTTTAACCAATCTTGTGCATCCAATAGGTGTGTTTGTGTCATTGGATGATCAATTAGGTCATTTTCGTCCTCCCTAGGCTTATTCTTGTCCAATTAGGGTTTTTAACCAATCTTGTGCATCCAATAAGTTCATTTGTGTCATTGGATTAACATTTAGGTCATTTTCGTCCTCAATAGGCATATTCTTGTCCAATTAGGGTTTTTAACCAATCTTGTGCATCCAATAGGTGTGTTTGTGGCAATGGATGACCAATTAGGTCATTTTCGTCCTCCCTAGGCTTATTCTTGTCCAATTAGGGTTTTTAACCAATCTTGTGCATCCAATAGGTGTGTTTGTGTCATTGGATGATCAATTAGGTCATTTTCGTCCTCCCTAGGCTTATTCTTGTCCAATTAGGGTTTTTAACCAATCTTGTGCATCCAATAGGTGTGTTTGTGTCATTGGATGATCAATTAGGTCATTTTCGTCCTCCCTAGGCTTATTCTTGTCCAATTAGGGTTTTTAACCAATCTTGTGCATCCAATAGGTGTGTTTGTGTCATTGGATGATCAATTTGCTCATTTTCGTCCTCCCTAGGCTTATTCTTGTCCAATTAGGGTTTTTAACCAATCTTGTGCATCCAATAAGTTTGTTTGTGTCATTGAATTAATATTTAGTTCATTTTCGTCCTCCCTAGGCATCATCTTGTCCAATTAGGGTTTTTAACCAATCTTGTGCATCCAATAGGTGTGTTTGTGTCATTGGATGATCAATTAGGTCATTTTCGTCCTCCCTAGGCTTATTCTTGTCCAATTAGGGTTTTTAACCAATCTTGTGCATCCAATGACACAAACACACCTATTGGATGCACAAGATTGGTTAAAAACCCTAATTGGACAAGAATAAGCCTAGGGAGGACGAAAATGACCTAATTGATCATCCAATGACACAAACACACCTATTGGATGCACAAGATTGGTTAAAAACCCTAATTGGAGAAGAATATGCCTAGGGAGGAGGAAAATGACCTAATTGATCATCCAATGACACAAACACACCTATTGGATGCAAAAGATTGGTTAAAAACCCTAATTGGACAAGATGATGCCTAGGGAGGACGAAAATGACCTAAATATTAATTCAATGACACAAACAAACTTATTGGATGCACAAGATTGGTTAAAAACCCTAATTGGACAAGATGATGCCTAGGGAGGACGAAAATGACCTAAATATTAATTCAATGACACAAACAAACTTATTGGATGAACAAAATTGGTTAAAAACCCTAATTGGACAAGAATATGCCTAGGGAGGACGAAAATGACCTAATTGATCATCCAATGACACAAACACACCTATTGGATGCACAAGATGTGTTAAAAACACTAATTGGACAAGATGATGCCTAGGGAGGACGAAAATGACCTAAATATTAATTCAATGACGCAAACAAACTTATTGGATGAACAAAATTGGTTAAAAACCCTAATTGGACAAGAATATGCCTAGGGAGGACGAAAATGACCTAATTGATCATCCAATGACACAAACACACCTATTGGATGCACAAGATTGGTTAAAAACCCTAATTGGACAAGAATAAGCCTAGGGAGGACGAAAATGACCTAATTGATCATCCAATGATACAAACACACCTATTGGATGCACAAGATTGGTTAAAAACCCTAATTGGGCAAGAATATGCCTAGGGAGGACGGAAATGACCTAAATATTAATTCAATGACACAAACAAACTTATTGGATGCACAAGATTGGTTAAAAACCCTAATTGGACAAGAATAAGACTAGGGAGGACGAAAATGACCTAATTGATCATCCAATGACACAAACACACCTATTGGATGCAAAAGATTGGTTAAAAACCCTAATTGGACAAGATGATGCCTAGGGAGGACGAAAATGACCTAAATATTAATTCAATGACATAAACAAACTTATTGGATGAACAAAATTGGTTAAAAACCCTAATTGGACAAGAATATGTCTAGGGAGGACGAAAATGACCTAATTAATCATCCAATGACACAAACACACCTATTGGATGCACAAGATTGGTTAAAAACCCTAATTGGACAAGAATAAGCCTAGGGAGGACGAAAATGACCTAATTGATCATCCAATGACACAAACACACCTATTGGATGCACAAGATTGGTTAAAAACCCTAATTGGACAAGAATATGCCTAGGGAGGACGAAAATGACCTAATTGATCATCCAATGACACAAATGAACTTATTGGATGCACAAGATTGGTTAAAGACCCTAATTGGACAAGAATAGGCCTTGGGAGGACGAAAATGACCTAATTGATCATCCAATGACACAAACACACCTATTGGATGCACAAGATTGGTTAAAAACCCTAATTGGACAAGAATATGCCTAGGGAGGACGAAATTGACCTAAATTTTAATCCAATGAAACAAACAAACTTATTGGATGCACAAGATTGGTTAAAAACCCTAATTGGACAAGAATAAGCCTAGGGAGGACGAAAATGAACTAATTGATCATCCAATGACACAAACACACCTATTGGATACACAAGATTGGTTAAAAACCCTAATTGGACAAGAATATGCCTAGGGAGGACGAAAATGTCCTAAATGTTAATCCAATGACACAAATGAACTTATTGGATGCACAAGATTGGTTAAAAACCCTATTTGGACAAGAATAAGCCTAGGGGGGACGGAAATGACCTAAATTTTAATCCAATGAAACAACTCAACTTATTGGATGCACAAGATTGGTTAAAAACCCTAATTGGACAAGAATAAGCCTTGGGAGGACGAAAATGACCTAATTGATCATCCAATGACACAAACACACCTATTGGATGCACAAGATTGGTTAAAAACCCTAATTGGACAAGAATATGCCTTGGGAGGACGAAAATGACCTAAATATTAATTCAATGAAACAAACAAACTTATTGGATGTTCAAGATTGGTTAAAAACCCTAATTGGACAAGAATAAGCCTAGGGAGGACGAAAATGACCTAATTGAACATCCAATGACACAAACACACCTATTGGATACACAAGATTGGTTAAAAACCCTAATTGGACAAGAATAAGCCTAGGGAGGACGAAAATGACCTAAATGTTAATCCAATGACACAAATGAACTTATTGGATGCACAAGATTGGTTAAAAACCCTAATTGGACAAGAATAAGCCTAGGGGGGACGAAATTGACCTAAATTTTAATCCAATGAAACAACACAACTTATTGGATGCACAAGATTGGTTAAAAACGCTAATTGGACAAGAATAAGCCTTGGGAGGACGAAAATGACCTAATTGATCATCCAATGACACAAACACACCTATTGGATGCACAAGATTGGTTAAAAACCCTAATTGGACAAGAATATGCCTAGGGAGGACGAAATTGACCTAAATTTTAATCCAATGAAACAAACAAACTTATTGGAAGCACAAGATTGGTTAAAAACCCTAATTGGACAAGAATAAGCCTAGGAAGGACGAAAATGAACTAATTGATCCTCCAATGACACAAACACACCTATTGGATACACAAGATTGGTTAAAAACCCTAATTGGACAAGAATATGCCTAGGGAGGACGAAAATGTCCTAAATGTTAATCCAATGACACAAATGAACTTATTGGATGCACAAGATTGGTTAAAAACCCTATTTGGACAAGAATAGGCCTAGGGGGGACGAAAATGACCTAAATTTTGATCCAATGAAACAACTCAACTTATTGGATGCACAAGATTGGTTAAAAACCCTAATTGGACAAGAATAAGCCTTGGGAGGACGAAAATGACCTAATTGATCATCCAATGACACAAACACACCTATTGGATACACAAGATTGGTTAAAAACCCTAATTGGACAAGAATATGCCTAGGGAGGACGAAAATGTCCTAAATGTTAATCCAATGACAGAAATGAACTTATTGGATGCACAAGATTGGTTAAAAACCCTATTTGGACAAGAATAAGCCTAGGGGGGACGAAAATGACCTAAATTTTAATCCAATGAAACAACTCAACTTATTGGATGCACAAGATTGGTTAAAAACCCTAATTGGACAAGAATAAGCCTAGGGAGGACGAAAATGACCTAATTGATCATCCAATGACACAAACACACCTATTGGATGCACAAGATTGGTTAAAAACCCTAATTGGACAAGAATATGCCTAGGGAGGACGAAAATGTCCTAAATGTTAATCCAATGACACAAATGAACTTATTGGATGCACAATATTGGTTAAAAACCCTAATTGGACAAGAATAAGCCTAGGGGGGACGAAAATGACCTAAATTTTAATCCAATGAAACAACTCAACTTATTGGATGCACAAGATTGGTTAAAAACCCTAATTGGACAAGAATAAGCCTTGGGAGGATGAAAATGACCTAATTGATCATCCAATGACACAAACACACCTATTGGATGCACAAGATTGGTTAAAAACCCTAATTCGACAAGAATATGCCTAGGGAGGACGAAAATGACCTAAATATTATTTCAATGAAACAAACAAACTTATTGGATGCACAAGATTGGTTAAAAACCCTAATTGGACAAGAATAAGCCTAGGGAGGACGAAAATGACCTAATTGATCATCAAATGACACAAACACACCTATTGGATGCACAAGATTGGTTAAAAACCCAAATTGGACAAGAATATGCCTAGGGAGGACGAAAATGACCTTAATGTTAATCCAATGACACAAATGAACTTATTGGATGCACAAGATTGGTTAAAAACCCTAATTGGACAAGAATAAGCCTAGGGAGGACGAAAATGACCTAAATGTTAATCCAATGAAACAACTCAACTTATTGGATGCACAAGATTGGTTAAAAACCCTAATTGGACAAGAATAAGCCTAGGGAGGACGAAAATGACCTAATTGATCATCCATTGACACAAACACACCTATTGGATCCACAAGATTGGTTAAAAACCCTAATTAGACAAGAATAAGTCCAAGGAAGACGAAAATGACCTAATTGATCATCAAATGAAACAAACACACCTATTGGATGCACAAGATTGGTTAAAAACCCTAATTGGACAAGAATATGCCTAGGGAGGACGAAAATGACCTCAATATTAATTCAATGACACAAACAAAGTTATTGGATTCACAAGATTGGTTAAAAACCCTAATTGCACAAGAATAAGCTTAGGGAGGACGAAAATGACCTAATTGATCATCCAATGACACAAACACACCTATTGGATGCACAAGATTGGTTAAAAACCCTAATTGGACAAGAATAAGCCTAGGGAGGACGAAAATGACCTAATTGATCATCCAATGACACAAACACACCTATTGGATACACAAGATTGGTTAAAAACCCTAATTGGACAAGAATAAGCCTAGGGAGGACGAAAATGACCTAAATGTTAATCCAATGACACAAATGAATTTATTGGATGCACAAGATTGGTTAAAAACCCTAATTGGACAAGAATAAGCCTAGGGAGGACGAAAATGACCTAATTGATCATCCATTGCCACAAACACACCTATTGGATGCACAAGATTGGTTAAAAACCCTAACTAGACAAGAATATGCCTAGGGAGGACGAAAATGACCTAAATATTAATTCAATGAAACAAACAAACTTATTGGATGCACAAGATTGGTTAAAAACCCTAATTGGACAAGAATAAGCCTAGGGAGGACGAAAATGACCTAATTGATCATCCAATGACACAAACACACCTATTGGATGCACAAGATTGGTTAAAAACCCTAATTGGACAAGAATAAACCTAGGGAGGACGAAAAGGACCTAATTGATCATCCATTGCCACAAACACACCTATTGGATGCACAAGATTGGTTAAAAACCCTAATTGGACAAGAATATGCCTAGGGAGGACGAAAATGACCTAAATATTAATTCAATGACACAAACAAACTTATCGGATGCACAAGATTGGTTAAAACCCTAATTGGACAAGAATAAGCCTAGGGACGATGAAAATGACCTAATTGATCATCCAATGACACAAACACACCTATTGGATGCACAAGATTGGTTAAAAACCCTAATTGGACAAGAATAAGCCTAGGGAGGACGAAAATGACCTAATTGATCATCCAATGACACAAACACACCTATTGGATGCACAAGATTGGTTAAAAACCCTAATTGGACAAGCATAAGCCTAGGGATGACGAAAATGACCTAATTGATCATCCAATGACACAAACACACCTATTGGATGCACAAGATTGGTTAAAAACCCTAATTGGACAAGAATAAGCCTAGGGAGGACGAAAATGACCTAATTGATCATCCAATGACACAAACACACCTACTGGATGCACATGATTGGTTAAAAACCCTAATTGGACAAGAATATGCCTAGGGAGGACGAAAATGACCAAATTGATCATCCATTGCCACAAACACACCTATTGGATGCACAAGATTGGTTAAAAACCCTAATTGGACAAGAATAAGCCTAGGGAGGACGAAAATGACCTAATTAATCATCCAATGACACAAACACACCTATTGGATGCACAAGATTGGATAAAAACCCTAATTGGACAAGAATAAGCCTAGGGAGGACGAAAATGACCTAAATGTTAATCCAATGACACAACTCAACTTATTGGATGCACAAGATTGGTTAAAAACCTTTATTGGGCAAGAATAAGCCTAGGGAGGACGAAAATGACCTAATTGATCATCCAATGACACAAACACACCTATTAGATGCACAAGATTGATTAAAAACCCTAATTGCACAAGAATAAGCCAAGGGAGGACGAAAATGACCTAATTGATTATCCAATGACACAAACACACCTATTGGATGCACAAGATTGGTTAAAAACCCTAATTGGACAAGAATAAGCCTAGGGAGGACGAAAATGACCTAATTGATCATCCAATGACACAAACACACCTATTGGATGCACAAGATTGGTTAAAAACCCTAATTGGACAAGAATATGCCTAGGGAGGACGAAAATGACCTAATTGATCATCCAATGACACAAACACACCTATTGGATGCACAAGATTGGTTAAAAACCCTAATTGGACAAGAATATGCCTAGGGAGGACGAAAATGACCTAAATATTAATTCAATGACATAAACAAAATTATTGGATGCACAAGATTGGTTAAAAACCCTAATTGGACAAGAATAAGCCTAGGGAGGACGAAAATGACCTAATTGATCATCCAATGTCACAAACACACCTATTGGAAGCACAAGATTGGTTAAAAACCCTAACTGGACAAGAATATGCCTAGGGAGGACGAAAATGACCTAAATATTAATTCAATGACACAAACAAAACCTATTGGATGCACAAGATTGGCTAAAAACCCTAATTGGACAATAATAAGCCTAGGGAGAACGAAAATGACCTAATGGATCATCCAATGACACAAATGAACTTATTGGATGCACAAGATTGGTTAAAAACCCTAATTGGACAAGAATAAGCCTAGGGAGGACGAAAATGACCTAATTGATCATCCAATGACACAAACACACCTATTGGATGCACAAGATTGGTTAAAAACCCTAATTGGACAAGAATAAGCCTAGGGAGGACAAAAATGAACTAATTGATCATCCAATGACAAAAACACACCTATTGGATGCACAAGATTGGTTAAAAACCCTAATTGGGCAAAAATATGCCTAGGGAGGACGAAAATGACCTAAATATTAATTCAATGAAACAAACAAACTTATTGGATGCACAAGATTGGTTAAAAACCCTAATTGGACAAGAATAAGCATAGGGAGGACGAAAATGACCTAATTGATCATCCAATGACACAAACACACCTATTGGATGCACAAGATTGGTTAAAAACCCTAATTGGACAAGAATATGCCTATGGAGGACGAAAATGACCTAAATATTAATTCAATGAAACAAACAAACTTATTGGATGCACAAGATTGGTTAAAAACCCTAATTGGACAAGAATAAGCCTAGGGAGGACGAAAATGACCTAATTGATCATCCAATGACACAAACACACCTATTGGATACACAAGATTGGTTAAAAACCCTAATTGGACAAGAATATGCCTAGGGAGGACGAAAATGTCCTAAATGTTAATCCAATGTCACAAATGAACTTATTGGATGCACAAGATTGGTTAAAAACCCTATTTGGACAAGAATAAGCCTAGGGGGGACGAAAATGACCTAAATTTTAATCCAATGAAACAACTCAACTTATTGGATGCACAAGATTGGTTAAAAACCCTAATTGGACAAGAATAAGCCTTGGGAGGACGAAAATGACCTAATTGATCATCCAATGACACAAACACACCTATTGGATGCACAAGATTGGTTAAAAACCCTAATTGGACAAGAATATGCCTAGGGAGGACGAAAATGACCTAGATATTAATTCAATGAAACAAACAAACTTATTGGATGCTCTAGATTGGTTAAAAACCCTAATTGGACAAGAATAAGCCTAGGGAGGACGAAAATGACCTAATTGATCATCCAATGACACAAACACACCTATTGGATAGACAAGATTGGTTAAAAACCCTAATTGGACAAGAATAAGCCTAGGGAGGACGAAAATGACCTAAATGTTAATCCAATGACACAAATGAACTTATTGGATGCACAAGATTGGTTAAAAACCCTAATTGGACAAGAATAAGCCTAGGGGGGACGAAATTGACCTAAATTTTAATCCAATGAAACAACACAACTTATTGGATGCACAAGATTGGTTAAAAACGCTAATTGGACAAGAATAAGCCTTGGGAGGACGAAAATGACCTAATTGATCATCCAATGACACAAACACACCTATTGGATGCACAAGATTGGTTAAAAACCCTAATTGGACAAGAATATGCCTAGG
>JBBPBR010000076.1:77191-96592 GCA_037974775.1 Cicer pinnatifidum
ATTTGTGTCATTGGATTAATAGTTAGGTCATTTTCGTCCTCCCTAGGCTTATCCTTGTGCAATTAGGGTTTTTAAACAATCTTGTGCATCCAATAAGTTCATTTGTGTAATTGGATTAATAGTTAGGTCATTTTCGTCCTCCTTAGGCTTATCCTTGTGCAATTAGGGTTTTTAAACAATCTTGTGCATCCAATAAGTTCATTTGTGTCATTGGATGAATATTTAGGTCATTTTTGTCCTCCCTAGGCATCCAATAAGTTCATTTGTGTCATTGGATTAACATTTAGGTCATTTTCATCCACCCTATGGTTATTTATGTGCAATTAGGGTTTTTAACCAATCTTGTGCATCCAATAGGTGTGTTTATGTCATTGGATGAACATTTAGGTCATCTTTATCCTCCCTAGGCTTATTCTTGAGCAATTAGGGTTTTTAACCAATCTTGTGCATCCAATAAGTTTATTTGTGTCATTGGATTAACATTTACGTCATTTTCATCCTCCCTAGGCTTATTCTTGTGCAATTAGGGTTTTTAACCAATCTTGTGCATCCAAAAAGATCATTTGTGTCATTGGATTCACATTAAGTTCATTATTGTCCTCCGTAGCCTTATTTATGTGCAATTAGGGTTTTTAACCAATCTTGTGCATCCAATAAGATTATTTGTGTCCTTGGATTAACATTTAGGTCATTTTCGTCCTCCCTAGGATTATTCTTGTGCAATTAGGGTTTTTAACCAATCTTGTGCATCCAATAAGTTCATTTGTGTCATTGGATTCACATTTAGTTCATTATCGTCCTCCGTAGCCTTATTTATGTGCAATTAGGGTTTTTAACCAATCTTGTGCATCCAATAAGTTCATTTGTGTCATTGGATTAACATTTAGGTCATTTTCGTCCTCCCTAGGCTTAATCTTGTGCAATTAGGGTTTTTAACCAATCTTGTCCATCCAAAAAGTTCATTTGTGTCATTCGATTCACATTTAGTTCTTTATCATCCTCTGTAGCCTTATTTATGTGCAATTAGAGTTTTTAACCAATCTTGTGCATCCAATAAGTTCATTTGTGTCATTGGATTAACATTTAGGTCATTTTTGTCCTCTCTAGGGTTATTTATGTGCAATTAGGGTTTTTAACCAATCTTGTGCATCCAATAAGTTCATTTGTGTCATTAGGATAATAGTTAGGTCATTTTCGTTCTCCCTAGGCTTATCCTTGTGCAATTAGGGTTTTTAAACAATCTTGTGCACCCAATAAGTTCATTTGTGTCATTGGATTAATGGATAGGTCATTTTCGTCCTCCCTAGGCTTATCCTTGTGCCATTAGGGTTTTTAAACAATCTTGTGGATCCAATAAGTTCATTTGTGTCATTGTATTAATAGTTAGGTCATTTTCGTCCTCCCTAGGCTTATCCTTGTGCAATTAGGGTTTTAAACAATCTTGTGCAGCCAATAAGTTCATTTGTGTCATTGGATGAACATTTAGGTCATTTTTGTCCTCCGTAGGCATCCAATAAGTTCATTTGTGTCATTGGATTAACATTTAAGTCATTTTTGTCCTCCCTAGGCTTATTCATGCGCAATTAGGGTTTTTAACAAATCTTGTGCATTCAGAAATTACATTTGTGTCATTGGATGAACATTTAGGTCATTTTTTGTCCTCCCTAGGCATCCAATAAGTTCATTTGTGTCATTGGATTAACATTTAGGTCATTTTCATCCTCCCTAGGGTTATTCTTGTCCAATTAGGGTTTTTAACCAATCTTGTGCATCCAAAAAGCTCATTTGTGTCACTGGATTAACATTTAGAACATTTTTGTCCTCCCTAGGCATATTCTTGTGCAATTACGATTTTTAACAAATCTTGTGCATCCAGAAATTTCATTTGTGTCATTGGATGAACATTTAGGTCATTTTCGTCCGCCCTAGGCCTATTTATATGCAATTAGGGTTTTTAACCATTCTTGTGCATCCAATAAGTTCATTTGTGTCTTTGGATTAACATTTAGGTCATTTTCGTTCTCTCTAGGGTTATTTATGTGCAATTAGGGTTTTTAACCAATCTTGTGCATCCAATAGGTGTGTTTATGTCATTGGATGAACATTTAGGTCATCTTTGTCCTCCCTAGGCTTACTCTTGTGCAATTAGGGTTTTTAACCAATCTTGTGCATCCAATAAGATTATTTGTGTCATTGGATTAACATTTAGGTCATTTTTGTCCTCCCTAGGCTTATTCTTGTGCAATTAGGGTTTTTAACCAATCTTGTGCATCCAAAAAGTTCATTTATGTCATTGGATTCACATTTAGTTCATTATCGTCCTCCGTAGCCTTATTTATGTGCAATTAGGGATTTTAACCAATCTTGTGCATCCAATAAGTTCATTTGTGTCTTTGGATTAACATTTAGGTCATTGTCGTCCTCTCTAGGGTTATTTATGTGCAATTCGGGTTTTTAACCAATCTTGTGCATCCAATAGGTGTGTTAATGTCATTGGATGAACATTTAGCTTATCTCTGTCCTCCCAAGGCTTATTCTTGTGCAATTAGGGTTTTTAACCAATCTTGTGCATCCAATAAGTTCGTTTGTGTCATTGGATTAACATTTAGGTCATTTTCGTCCTCCCTAGGCTTATTCTTGTGCAATTAGTGTTTTTAACTAATCTTGTGCATCCAATAAGTTCATTTGTGTCATTGGATTAACATTTATGTCATTTTCATCCTCCCTAGGGTAATTCTTGTCCAATTAGGGTTTTTAACCAATCTTGTGCATCCAAAAAAGTTCATTTGTGTCATTGGATTAACATTTAGGTAATTTTCGTCCTCCCTAGACCTATTTATATGCAATTAGGGTTTTTAACCAATCTTGTGCATCCAATAAGTTCCTTTGTGTCATTGGATTAATAGTTAGGTCATTTTCGTCCTCCCTAGGCCTATCCTTGTGCAATTAAGGTTTTTAAACAATCTTGTGCATCCAATAAGTTCAGTTGTGTCATTGGATGAACATTTAGGTCATTTTTTCTCCTCCCTAAGCATCCAATAAGATCATTTGTGTCATTGGATTAACATTTAGGTCATTTTCATCCTACCTAGGGTTATTCTTGTCCAATTAGGGTTTTTAACCAATCTTGTGCATCCAAAAAGTTCATTTGTGTCATTAGATTCACATTTAGTTCATTATCGTCCTCCGCAGTCTTATTTATGTGCAATTAGGGTTTTTAACCAATCTTGTGCATCCAATAGGTGTGTTTATGTCATTGGATGAACATTTAGGTCATCTTTGTCCTCCCTAGGCTTATTCTTGTGCAATTAGGGTTTTTAACCAATCTTGTGCATCCAATAAGTTCATTTGTGTCATTGGATTAACATTTAGGTCATTTTTGTCCTCTCTAGGGTTATTTATGTGCAATTAGGGTTTTTAACCAATCTTGTGCATCCAATAAGTTCATTTGTGTCATTGGGATAATAGTTAGGTCATTTTCGTCCTCCCTAGGCTTATCCTTGTGCAGTTAGGGTTTTTAAACAATCTTGTGCATCCAATAAGTTCATTTGTGTCATTGGATTAATAGTAAGGTCATTTTCGTCCGCCCTAGGCTTATCCTTGTGCAATTAGGGTTTTTAAACAATCTTGTGCATCCAATAAGTTCATTTGTGTCATTGGATGAACATTTAGGTCATTTTTGTCCTCCCTAGGCATCCAATTAGTTCATTTGTGTCATTGGATTAACATTTATGTCATTTTCATCCTCCCTAGGGTTATTCTTGTCCAATTAGGGTTTTTAACCAATCTTGTGCATCCAAAAAGTTCATTTGTTTCATTGGATTAACATTTAGGTCATTTTTGTCCTCCCTAGGCTTATTCTTGTGCAATTAGGGTTTTTAACAAATCTTGTGCATCCAGAAATTTCATTTGTGTCATTGGATGAATGTTTAGGTCATTTTTGTCCTCCCTAGGCCTCTTTATATACAATTAGGGTTTTTAACCAATCTTGTGCATCCAATAAGTTCATTAGTGTCTTTGGATTAACATTTAGGTCATTTTCGTCCTCTCTAGGGTTATTTATGTGAAATTAGGGTTTTTAACCAATCTTGTGCATCCAATAGGTGTGTTTATGTCATTGGATGAACATTTTGGTCATCTTTGTCCTCCCTAGGCTTATTCTTGTGCAATTAGGGTTTTTAACCAATCTTGTGCATCCAAAAAGTTCATTTGTGTCATTGGATTCACATTTAGTTCATTATCGTCCTCCGTAGTCTTATTTATGTGCAATTAGGGTTTTTAACCAATCTTGTGCATCCAATAGGTGTGTTTATGTCATTGGATGAACATTTAGGTCATCTTTGTCCTCCCTAGGCTTATTCTTGTGTAATTAGTGTTTTTAACCAATCTTGTGCATCCAATAAGTTCATTTGTGTCATTGGATGAACATTTAGGTCATTTTTTGTCCTCCCTAGGCATCCAATAAGTTCATTTGTGTCATTGGATTAACATTTAGGTCATTTTCATCCTCCCTAGGGTTATTCTTGTCCAATTAGGGTTTTTAACCAATCTTGTGCATCCAAAAAGCTCATTTGTGTCATTGGATTAACATTTAGAACATTTTTGTCCTCCCTAGGCATATTCTTGTGCAATTACGATTTTTAACAAATCTTGTGCATCCAGAAATTTTCGTCATTGGATGAACATTTATTTGTGTCCTTGGATTAACATTTGTGTCATTGGATGAACATTTAGGTCATTTTCGTCCTCCCTAGGCCTATTTATATGCAATTAGGGTTTTTAACCATTCTTGTGCATCCAATAAGTTCATTTGTGTCTTTGGATTAACATTTAGGTCATTTTCGTTCTCTCTAGGGTTATTTATGTGCAATTAGGGTTTTTAACCAATCTTGTGCATCCAATAGGTGTGTTTATGTCATTGGATGAACATTTAGGTCATCTTTGTCCTCCCTAGGCTTACTCTTGTGCAATTAGGGTTTTTAACCAATCTTGTGCATCCAATAAGATTATTTGTGTCATTGGATTAACATTTAGGTCATTTTTGTCCTCCCTAGGCTTATTCTTGTGCAATTATGGTTTTTAACCAATCTTGTGCATCCAAAAAGTTCATTTGTGTCATTGGATTCACATTTAGTTCATTATCGTCCTCCGTAGCCTTATTTATGTGCAATTAGGGATTTTAACCAATCTTGTGCATCCAATAAGTTCATTTGTGTCTTTGGATTAACATTTAGGTCATTGTCGTCCTCTCTAGGGTTATTTATGTGCAATTCGGGTTTTTAACCAATCTTGTGCATCCAATAGGTGTGTTAATGTCATTGGATGAACATTTAGCTTATCTCTGTCCTCCCAAGGCTTATTCTTGTGCAATTTGGGTTTTTAACCAATCTTGTGCATCCAATAAGTTCGTTTGTGTCATTGGATTAACATTTAGGTCATTTTCGTCCTCCCTAGGCTTATTCTTGTGCAATTAGGGTTTTTAACTAATCTTGTGCATCCAATAAGTTCATTTGTGTCATTGGATTAACATTTATGTCATTTTCATCCCCCCTAGGGTAATTCTTGTCCAATTAGGGTTTTTAACCAATCTTGTGCATCCAAAAAAGTTCATTTGTGTCATTGGATTAACATTTAGGTCATTTTCGTCCTCCCTAGAACTATTTATATGCAATTAGGGTTTTTAACCAATCTTGTGCATCCAATAAGTTCCTTTGTGTCATTGGATTAATAGTTAGGTCATTTTCGTCCTCCCTAGGCCTATCCTTGTGCAATTAAGGTTTTTAAACAATCTTGTGCATCCAATAAGTTCAGTTGTGTCATTGGATGAACATTTAGGTCATTTTTTGTCCTCCCTAAGCATCCAATAAGTTCATTTGTGTCATTGGATTAACATTTATGTCATTTTCATCCTCCCTAGGGTTATTCTTGTCCAATTAGGGTTTTTAACCAATCTTGTGCATCCAAAAAGTTCATTTGTTTCATTGGATTAACATTTAGGTCATTTTTGTCCTCCCTAGGCTTATTCTTGTGCAATTAGGGTTTTTAACAAATCTTGTGCATCCAGAAATTTCATTTGTGTCATTGGATGAATGTTTAGGTCATTTTTGTCCTCCCTAGGCCTCTTTATATACAATTAGGGTTTTTAACCAATCTTGTGCATCCAATAAGTTCATTAGTGTCTTTGGATTAACATTTAGGTCATTTTCGTCCTCTCTAGGGTTATTTATGTGAAATTAGGGTTTTTAACCAATCTTGTGCATCCAATAGGTGTGTTTATGTCATTGGATGAACATTTTGGTCATCTTTGTCCTCCCTAGGCTTATTCTTGTGCAATTAGGGTTTTTAACCAATCTTGTGCATCCAAAAAGTTCATTTGTGTCATTGGATTCACATTTAGTTCATTATCGTCCTCCGTAGTCTTATTTATGTGCAATTAGGGTTTTTAACCAATCTTGTGCATCCAATAGGTGTGTTTATGTCATTGGATGAACATTTAGGTCATCTTTGTCCTCCCTAGGCTTATTCTTGTGTAATTAGTGTTTTTAACCAATCTTGTGCATCCAATAAGTTTATTTGTGTCATTGGATTAACATTTAGGTCATTTTCGTCCTCCCTAGGCTTATTCTTGTGCAATTAGGGTTTTTAACCAATCTTGTGCATCCAAAAAGTTCATTTGTGTCATTAGATTCACATTTAGTTCATTATCGTCCTCCGCAGTCTTATTTATGTGCAATTAGGGTTTTTAACCAATCTTGTGCATCCAATAGGTGTGTTTATGTCATTGGATGAACATTTAGGTCATCTTTGTCCTCCCTAGGCTTATTCTTGTGCAATTAGGGTTTTTAACCAATCTCTTGCATCCAATAAATTCATTTGTCATTGGGATAATAGTTAGGTCATTTTCGTCCTCCCTAGGCTTATCCTTGTGCAATTAGGGTTTTTAAACAATCTTGTGCATCCAATAAGTTCATTTGAGTCATTGGATTAAAAGTTAGGTCATTTTCGTCCTCCCTAGGCTTATCCTTGTGCAATTAGGGTTTTTAAACAATCTTGTGCATCCAATAAGTTCATTTGTGTCATTGGATGAACATTTAGGTCATTTTCATCCTCCCTAGGGTTATTCTTGTCCAATTAGGGTTTTTAACCATTCTTGTGCATCCAAAAAGTTCATTTGTTTCATTGGATTAACATTTAGGTCATTTTTGTCCTCCCTAGGCTTATTCTTGTGCAATTAGGGTTTTTAACAAATCTTGTGCATCCAGAAATTTCATTTGTGTCATTGGATGAATATTTAGGTCATTTTTGTCCTCCCTAGGCCTATTTATATGCAATTAGGGTTTTTAACCAATCTTGTGCATCCAATAAGTTCATTTGTGTCTTTGGATTAACATTTAGGTCATTTTCGTCCTCTCTAGGGTTATTTATGTGCAATTAGGGTTTTTAACCAATCTTGTTCATCCAATAGGTGTGTTTATGTCATTGGATGAACATTTTGGTCATCTTTGTCCTCCCTAGGCTTATTCTTGTGCAATTAGGGTTTTTAACCAATCTTGTGCATCCAAAAAGTTCATTTGTGTCATTGGATTCACATTTAGTTCATTATCGTCCTCCGTAGTCTTATTTATGTGCAATTAGGGTTTTTAACCAATCTTGTGCATCCAATAGGTGTGTTTATGTCATTGGATGAACATTTAGGTCATCTTTGTCCACCCTAGGCTTATTCTTTTGCAATTAGGGTTTTTAACCAATCTTGTGCGTCCAATAAGTTTATTTGTGTCATTGGATTAACATTTAGGTCATTTTCGTCCTCCCTAGGCTTATTCTTGTGCAATTAGGGTTTTTAACCAATCTTGTGCATCCAAAAAGTTCATTTGTGTCATTGGATTCACATTTAGTTCATTATCGTCCTTTGTAGCCTTATTTATGTGCAATTAGGGTTTTTAACCAATCTTGTGCATCCAATAAGTTCATTTGTGTCATTGGATTAACAATTAGGTCATTTTCATCCTCTCTAGGGTTATTTATGTGCAATTAGGGTTTTTAACCAATCTTGTGCATCCAATAGGTGTGTTTATGTCATTGGATGAACATTTAGGTCATCTTTGTCCACCCTAGGCTTATTCTTTTGCAATTAGGGTTTTTAACCAATCTTGTGCGTCCAATAAGTTTATTTGTGTCATTGGATTAACATTTAGGTCATTTTCGTCCTCCCTAGGCTTATTCTTGTGCAATTAGGGTTTTTAACCAATCTTGTGCATCCAAAAAGTTCATTTGTGTCATTGGATTCACATTTAGTTCATTATCGTCCTCTGTAGCCTTATTTATGTGCAATTAGGGTTTTTAACCAATCTTGTGCATCCAATAAGTTCATTTGTGTCATTGGATTAACATTTAGGTCATTTTCGTCCTCTCTAGGATTATTTATGTGCAATTAGGGTTTTTAACCAATCTTGTGCATCCAATAAGTTCATTTGTGTCATTGGATTAACATTTAGGTCATTTTCGTCATCCCTAAGCTTATTCATGTCCAATTAGGGTTTTTAACCAATCTTCTGCAACCAAAAAGTTCATTTGTGTCATTGAATGAACATTTAGGTCATTTTTGTCCTCCGTAGCCTTATTTATGTGCAATTAGGGTTTTTAACCAATCTTGTGCATCCAATAAGTTCATTTGTTTCATTGGATTAAAATTTAGCTCATTTTCGTCCTCTCTAGGATTATTTATATGCAATTAGGGTTTTTAACCAATCTTGTGCATCCAATAAGTTCATTTGTGTCATTGGATTAACATTTAGGTCATTTTCGTCCTGCCAAGGCTTATTCTTGTCCAATTAGGGTTTTTAACCAATCTTGTGCATCCAAAAAGTTCATTTGTGTCATTGGATTAACATTTTGGTCATTTTCGTCCTCCCTAGGCTTATTCTTGTCCAATTAGGGTTTTTAACCAATCTTGTGCATCCAATAAGTTCATTTGTCTCATTGGATTAACATTTAGGTCATTTTCGTCATCCCTAGGCTTATTCTTGTCCAATTAGGGTTTTTAACCAATCTTCTGCAACCAAAAAGTTCATTTGTGTCATTGGATGAACATTTAGGTCATTTTCGTCCTCCGTAGCCTTATTTATGTGCAATTAGGGTTTTTAACCAATCTTGTGCATCCAATAAGTTCATTTGTGTCATTGGATTAACATTTAGGTCATTTTCGTCCTCCCTAGGCTTATTCTTGTCCAATTAGGGTTTTTAACAAATCTTGTGCATCCAATAAGTTCATTTGTGTCATTGGATGATCAATTAGGTCATTTTCGTCCTCCCTAGGCATATTCTTTTCCAACTAGGGTTTTTAACCAATCTTGTGCATCCAATAAGTTCATTTGTGTCATTGGATGATCAATTAGGTCATTTTCGTCCTCCCTAGGCATATTCTTGTCCAACTGGGGTTTTTAACCAATCTTGTGCATCCAATAGGTGTGTTTGTGTCATTGGATGATCAATTAGGTCATTTTCGTCCTCCCTAGGCTTATTCTTGTCCAATTAGGGTTTTTAACCAATCTTGTGCATCCAATAGGAGTGTTTGTGTCATTGGATGATTATTTAGGTCATTTTCGTCCTCCCTAGGCATATTCTTGTCCAATTAGGGTTTTTAACCAATCTTGTGCATCCAATAGGTGTGTTTGTGTCATTGGATGATCAATTAGGTCATTTTCGTCCTCCCTAGGCTTATTCTTGTCCAATTAGGGTTTTTAACCAATCTTGTGCATCCAATAAGTTCATTAGTGTCATTGGATGATCACTAAGGTCATTTTCGTCCTCCCTATGCATGTTCTTGTCCAACTAGGGTTTTTAACCAATCTTGTGCATCCAATAGGTGTGTTTGTGTCATTGGATGATCAATTAGGTCATTTTCGTCCTCCCTAGGCTTATTCTTGTCCAATTAGGGTTTTTAACCAATCTTGTGCATCCAATAAGTGTGTTTGTGTCATTGAATTAACATTTAGGTCATTTTCGTCCTCCCTAGGCATATTCTTGTCCAATTAGGGTTTTTAACCAATCTTGTGCATCCAATAGGTGTGTTTGTGTCATTGGATGATCAATTAGGTCATTTTCGTCCTCCCTAGGCTTATTCTTGCCAAATTAGGGTTTTTAACCAATCTTGTGCATCCAATAAGTTCATTTGTGTCATTGGATTAACATTTAGGTCATTTTCGTCCTCCCTAGGCTTATTCTTGTCCAATTAGGGTTTTTAACCAATCTTGTGCATCCAAAAAGTTAATTTGTGTCTTTGGATTAACATTTAGGTCATTTTCGTCCTCTCTAGGGTTATTTATGTGCAATTAGGGTTTTTAACCAATCTTGTGCATCCAATAAGTTCATTTGTGTCATTGGATTAACATTTAGGTCATTTTCGTCATCCCTAGGCCTATTCTTGTCCAAATATGGTTTTTCACCAATCTTCTGCAACCAAAAAGTTCATTTGTGTCATTGGATTAACATTTAGGTCATTTTCGTCCTCCCTAGGCGTATTCTTGTGCAATTAGGGTTTTTAACCAATCTTGTGCATCCAAAAAGTTCATTTGTGTCTTTGGATTAACATTTAGAACATTTTCGTCCTCTCTATGGTTATTTATGTCCAATTAGGGTTTTTAACCAATCTTGTGCATCCAATAAGTTCATTTGTGTCATTGGATTAACATTTAGGTCATTTTCGTCCTCCCTAGGCTTATTCTTGTGCAGTTAGGGTTTTTAACAAATCTTGTGCATCCAATAAGTTCATTTGTGTCATTGGATTAACATTTAGGTCATTTTCGTCCTCCCTAGGCCTATTTATATGCAATTAGGGTTTTTAACCAATCTTGTGCATCCAATAAGTTCATTTGTGTCTTTGGATTAACATTTAGGTCATTTTCGTCCTCTCTAGGGTTATTTATGTGCAATTAGGGTTTTTAACCAATCTTGTGCATCCAATAGGTGTGTTTATGTCATTGGATGAACATTTAGGTTATCTTTGTCCTCCCTAGGCTTATTCTTGTGCAATTAGGGTTTTTAACCAATCTTGTGCATCCAATAAGTTTATTTGTGTCATTGGACTAACATTTAGGTCATTTTCGTCCTCCCTAGGCTTATTTTTGTGCAATTAGGGTTTTTAGCCAATCTTGTGCATCCAAAAAGTTCATTTGTGTCATTGGATTCACATTTAGTTCATTATCGTCCTCCGTAGCCTTATTTATGTGCAATTAGGGTTTTTAACCAATCTTGTGCATCCAATAAGTTCATTTGTGTCATTGGATTAACAATTAGGTCATTTTCGTCCTCTTTTGGGTTATTTATGTGCAATTACGGTTTTTAACTAATCTTGTGCATCCAATAAGTTCATTTGTGTCATTGGATTCACATTTAGTTCATTATCGTTCTCCGTAGCCTTATTTATGTGCAATTAGGGTTTTTAACCAATCTTGTGCATCCAATAAGTTTATATGTGTCATTGGATTAACATTTAGGTCATTTTCGTCCTCCCTAGGGTTATTTATGTCCAATTAGGGTTTTTAACCAATCTTGTGCATCCAAAAAGTTCATTTGTGTCATTGGATTAACATTTAGGTCATTTTTGTCCTCCCTAGGCTTAGTCTTGTGCAATTAGGGTTTTTAACAAATCTTGTGCATCCAGAAATTTTATTTGTGTCAATGGATGAACATTTAGGTCATTTTCGTCTTCCCTAGGATTATTTATATGCAATTAGGGTTTATAACCAATCTTGTGCATCCAATAAGTTCATTTGTGTCTTTGGATTATCATTTAGGTCATTTTCGTCCTCTCTAGGGTTATTTATGTGCAATTAGGGTTTTTAACCAATCTTATGCATCCAATAAATTAATTTGTGTCATTGGATTAACATTTAGGTCATTTTCGTTCTCTCTAGGGTTATTTATGTGCAATTAGGGTTTTTAACCAATCTTGTGCATCCAATAAGTTCATTTGTGTCATTGGATTAACAGTTAGGTCATTTTCGTCCTCCCTAGGCTTATCCTTGTGCAATTAGGGTTTTTAAACAATCTTGTGCATCCAATAAGTTCATTTGTGTAATTGGATTAATAGTTAGGTCATTTTCGTCCTCCTTAGGCTTATCCTTGTGCAATTAGGGTTTTTAAACAATCTTGTGCATCTAATAAGTTCATTTGTGTCATTGGATGAACATTTAGGTCATTTTTGTCCTCCCTAGGCATCCAATAAGTTCATTTGTGTCATTGGATTAACATTTAGGTCATTTTCATCCTCCCTAGGGTTATTCTTGTCCAATTAGGGTTTTTAACCAATCTTGTGTATCCAATAGGTGTGTTTATGTCATTGGATGAACATTTAGGTCATCTTTGTCCTCCCTAGGCTTATTCTTGTGCAATTAGCATTTTTAACCAATCTTGTGCATCAAATAAGTTTATTTGTGTCATTGGATTAACATTTAGGTCATTTTCGTCCTCCCTATCCTTATTCTTGTGCAATTAGGGATTTTAACCAATCTTGTGCATCCAAAAAGTTGATTTGTGTCATTGGATTCACATTTAGTTCATTATCGTCCTTCGTAGCCTTATTGATGGGCAATTAGGGTTTTTAACCAATCTTGTGCATCCAATAAGTTCATTTGTGTCATTGGATTAACATTCAGGTCATTTTCGTCCTCCCTAGGCTTTTTCATGTGCAATTAGGGTTTTTAACCAATCTTGTGCATCCAATAAGTTCATTTGTGTCATTGGATTCACATTTAGTTCCTTATCGTCCTCCGTAGCCTTATTTATATGCAATTAGGGTTTTTAACTAATCTTGTGCATCCAATAAGTTCATTTGTGTCATTGGATTAACATTTAGGTCATTTTCGTCCTCTCTAGGGTTATTTATGTGCAATTAGGGTTTTTAACCAATCTTGTGCATCCAATAGGTGTGTTTATGTCATTGGATGAACATTTAGGTCATCATTGTCCTCCCTAGGCTTATTCTTGTGCAATTAGGGTTTTTTACCAATCTTGTGCATCCAATAAGTTTATTTGTGTCATTGGATTAACATTTAGGTCATTTTCGTCCTCCCTAGGTTTATTCTTGTGCAATTAGGGTTTTTAACCAATCTTGTGCATCCAAAAAGTTCATTTGTGTCATTGGATTCACATTTAGTTCATTATCGTCCTCCGTAGCCTTATTTATGTGCAATCAGGGTTTTTAACCAATCTTATGCATCCAATAAATTAATTTGTGTCATTGGATTAACATTTAGGTCATTTTCGTTCTCTCTAGGGTTATTTACGTGCAATTAGGGTTTTTAGGTCATTTTCATCCTCCCTAGGGTTATTCTTGTCCAATTAGGGTTTTTAACCAATCTTGTGCATCCAAAAAGTTCATTTGTGTCATTGGATTAACATTTAGGTCATTTTTGTCCTCCCTAGGCTTAGTCTTGTGCAATTAGGGTTTTTAACAAATCTTGTGCATCCAGAAATTTTATTTGTGTCAATGGATGAACATTTAGGTCATTTTCGTCTTCCCTAGGCCTATTTATATGCAATTAGGGTTTTTAACCAATCTTGTGCATCCAATAAGTTCATTTGAGTCTTTGGATTAACATTTAGGTCATTTTCGTCCTCTCTAGGGTTATTTATGTGCAATTAGGGTTTTTAACCAATCTTATGCATCCAATAAATTAATTTGTGTCATTGGATTAACATTTAGGTCATTTTCGTTCTCTCTAGGGTTATTTATGTGCAATTAGGGTTTTTAACCAATCTTGTGCATCCAATAAGTTCATTTGTGTCATTGGATGAACATTTAGGTCATTTTTGTCCTCCCTAGGCATCCAATAAGTTCATTTGTGTCATTGGATTAACATTTAGGTCATTTTCATCCTCCCTAGGGTTATTCTTGTCCAATTAGGGTTTTTAACCAATCTTGTGTATCCAATAGGTGTGTTTATGTCATTGGATGAACATTTAGGTCATCTTTGACCTCCCTAGGCTTATTCTTGTACAATTAGCATTTTTAACCAATCTTGTGCATCAAATAAGTTTATTTGTGTCATTGGATTAACATTTAGGTCATTTTCGTCCTCCCTATCCTTATTCTTGTGCAATTAGGGATTTTAACCAATCTTGTGCATCCAATAAGTTCATTTGGGTCATTGGATTAACATTCAGGTCATTTTCGTCCTCCCTAGGCTTAGTCTTGTGCAATTAGGGTTTTTAACCAATCTTGTGCATCCAATAAGTTCATTTGTGTCATTGGATTCACATTTAGGTCATTATCGTCCTCCGTAGCCTTATTTATATGCAATTAGGGTTTTTAACTAATCTTGTGCATCCAATAAGTTCATTTGTGTCATTGGATTAACATTTAGGTCATTTTCGTCCTCTCTAGGGTTATTTATGTGCAATTAGGGTTTTTAACAAATCTTGTGCATCCAATAGGTGTGTTTATGTCATTGGATGAACATTTAGGTCATCTTTGTCCTCCTTAGGCTTATTCTTGTGCAATTAGGGTTTTTAACCAATCTTGTGCATCCAAAAAGTTCATTTGTGTCATTGGATTCACATTTAGTTCATTATCGTCCTCCGTAGCCTTATTTATGTGCAATCAGGGTTTTTAACCAATCTTATGCATCCAATAAATTAATTTGTGTCATTGGATTAACATTTAGGTCATTTTCGTTCTCTCTAGGGTTATTTATGTGCAATTAGGGTTTTTAACCAATCTTGTGCATCCAATAAGTTCATTTGTGTAATTGGATTAACATTTAGGTCATTTTCATCCTCCCTAGGGTTATTCTTGTCCAATTAGGGTTTTCAACCAATCTTGTGCATCGAAAAAGTTCATTTGTGTCATTGGATTAACATTTAAGTCATTTTTGTCCTCCCTAGGCTTAGTCTTGTGCAATTAGGGTTTTTAACAAATCTTGTGCATCCAGAAATTTTATTTGTGTCAATGGATGAACATTTAGGTCATTTTCGTCCTCCCTAGGCCTATTTATATGCAATTAGGGTTTTTAACCAATCTTGTGCATCCAATAAGTTCATTTGTGTCTTTGGATTAACATTTAGGTCATTTTCGTCCTCTCTAGGGTTATTTATGTGCAATTAGGGTTTTTAACCAATCTTGTGCATCCAATAGGTGTGTTTATGTCATTGGATGAACATTTAGGTTATCTTTGTCCTCCCTAGGCTTATTCTTGTGCAATTAGGGTTTTTAACCAATCTTGTGCATCCAATAAGTTTATTTGTGTCATTGGACTAACATTTAGGTCATTTTCGTCCTCCCTAGGCTTATTTTTGTGCAATTAGGGTTTTTAGCCAATCTTGTGCATCCAAAAAGTTCATTTGTGTCATTGGATTCACATTTAGTTCATTATCGTCCTCCGTAGCCTTATTTATGTGCAATTAGGGTTTTTAACCAATCTTGTGCATCCAATAAGTTCATTTGTGTCATTGGATTAACATTTAGGTCATTTTCGTCCTCCCTAGGCTTATTCTTGTGCAATTAGGGTTTTTAACCAATCTTGTGCATCCAATAAGTTCATTTGTGTCATTGAATTCACATTTTGGTCATTTTCGTCCTCCCTAGGCTTATTTATGTGCAATTAGGGTTTTTAACCAATCTTGTGCATCCAATAAGTTTATTTGTGTCATTGGATTAACATTTAGGTCATTTTCGTCCTCCCTAGGGTTATTTATGTGCAATTAGGGTTTTTAACCAATCTTGTGCATCCAATAAGTTCATTTGTGTCATTGGATTAACATTTAGGTCATTTTCGTCCTCTCTAGGGTTATTTATGTGCAATTAGGGTTTTTAACCAATCTTGTGCATCTAAAAAGTTCATTTGTATCTTTGAATTGACATTTAGGTCATTTTCGTCCTCCCTAGGCTTATTCTTGTCCAATTAGGGTTTTTAACCAATCTTGTGCATCCAAAAAGTTCATTTGTGTCTTTGAATTGACATTTAGGTCATTTTCGTCCTCGCTAGGCGTATTCTTGTGCAATTAGAGTTTTTAACCAATCTTGTGCATCCAGTAAGTTCATTTGTTTCATTGGATTAACATTTAGGTCATTTTCGTCCTCGCTAGGCTTATTCTTGTCCAATTAGGGTTTTTAACCAATCTTGTGCATCCAATAAGTTCATTTGTGTCATTGGATTAACATTTAGGTCATTTTCGTCCTCCCTAGGCTTATTCTTGTCCAATTAGGGTTTTTAACCAATCTTGTGCATCCAATAGGTGTGTTTGTGTCATTGTATGACCATTTAGGTCATTTTCGTCCTCCCTAGGCTTATTCTTGTCCAATTAGGGTTTTTAACCAATCTTGTGCATCCAATAAGTTCATTTGTGTCATTGGATTAACATTTAGGTCATTTTCGTCCTCCCTAGGCTTATTCTTGTCCAATTAGGGTTTCTAACCAATCTTGTGCATCCAATAGGTATGTTTGTGTCATTGGATGAACATTTAGGCCATTTTCGTCCTCCCTAGGCTTATTCTTGTTTAATTAGGGTTTTTAACCAATCTTGTGCATCCAATAAGTTCATTTGTGTCATTGGATGAACATTTAGGTCATTTTCGTCCTCCCTAGGCTTATTCTTGTCCAATTAGGGTTTTTAACCAATCTTGTGCATCCAATAAGTTCATTTGTGTCATTGGATGAACATTTAGGTCATTTTCGTCCTCCCTAGTCTTATTCTTGTCGAATTAGGGTTTTTATGCAATCTTGTGCATCCAATAGGTGTGTTTGTGTCATTGGAGGAACATTTAGGTCATTTTCGTCCTCTCTAGTTTTATTCTTATCCAATTAGGGTTTTTATGCAATCTTGTGCATCCAATAGGTGTGTTTGTGTCATTGGACGAACATTTAGGTCATTTTCGTCCTCCCTAGGCTTATTCTTGTCCAATTAGGGTTTTTAACCAATCTTGTGCATCCAATAAGTTCATTTGTGTCATTGGATGAACATTTAGGTCATTTTCGTCCTCCCTAGGCTTATTCTTGTCCAATTAGGGTTTTTAACCAATCCTGTGCATCCAATAAGTTAATTTGTGTCATTGGATGAACATTTAGGTCATTTTCGTCCTCCCTAGGCTTATTCTTGTCCAATTAGGGTTTTCAACCAATCTTGTGCATCCAATAAGTTCATTTGTGTCATTGGATGAACATTTAGGTCATTTTCGTCCTCCCTATGCTTATTCTTGTCCAATTTGGGTTTTTAACCAATCTTGTGCATCCAATAAGTTCATTTCTGTCATTGGATGAACATTTAGGTCATTTACGTCTTCCCTAGGCTTATTCTTGTCCAATTAGGGTTTTTAACCAATCTTGTGCATCCAATAAGTTCATTTGTGTCTTTGGATGAACATTTAGGTCATTTTCGTCCTCCCTAGGCTTGTTCTTTTCCAATTAGGGTTTTTATGCAATCTTGTGCATCCTATAGGTGTGTTTGTGTCATTGGACGAACATTTAGGTCATTTTCGTCCTCCCTAGGCTTATTCTTGTCCAATTAGGGTTTTTATGCAATCCTGTGCATCCAATAGGTGTGTTTGTGTCATTGGACGAACATTTAGGTCATTTTCGTCCTCCCTAGGCTTATTCTTGTCCAATTAGGGTTTTTATGCAATCCTGTGCATCCAATAGGTGTGTTTGTGTCATTGGACGAACATTTAGGTCATTTTCGTCCTCCATAGGCTTATTCTTGTCCAATTAGGGTTTTTAACCAACCTTGTGCATCCAATAAGTTCATTTGTGTCATTGGTTGAACATTTAGGTCATTTTCGTCCTCCCTAGGCTTATTCTTGTCCAATTAGGGTTTTTAACCATTCTTGTGCATCCAATAAGTTCATTTGTGTCATTGGTGGAACATTTAGGTCATTTACGTCCTCCCTAGTCTTATTCTTGTCCAATTAGGGTTTTTATGCAATCTTGTGCATCCAATAGGTGTGTTTGTGTCATTGGATGAACATTTAGGTCATTTTTGTCCTCCATAGGCTTATTCTTGTCCAATTAGGGTTTTTATGCAATCTTGTGCATCCAATAGGTGTGTTTGTGTCATTGGACGAACATTTAGGTCATTTTCATCCTCCCTAGGCTTATTCTTGTCCAATTAGGGTTTTTAACCAACCTTGTGCATCCAATAAGTTCATTTGTGTCATTGGTTGAACATTTAGGTCATTTTCGTCCTCCCTAGGCTTATTCTTGTCCAATTAGGGTTTTTAACCAACCTTGTGCATCCAATAAGTTCATTTGTGTCGTTGGTGGAACATTTAGGTCATTTACGTCCTCCCTAGTCTTATTCTTGTCCAATTAGGATTTTTATGCAATCTTATGCATCCAATAGGTGTGTTTGTATCATTGGAGGAACATTTAGGTCATTTTCGTCCTCCCTAGTCTTATTCTTGTCAAATTAGGGTTTTTATGCAATCTTGTGCATCCAATAGGTGTGTTTGTATCATTGGAGGAACATTTAGGTCATTTTCGTCCTCCCTAGTCTTATTCTTGTCCAATTAGGGTTTTTATGCAATCTTGTGCATCCAATAGGTGTGTTTGTGTCATTGGACGAACATTTAGGTCATTTTCGTCCTCCCTAGGCTTATTCTTGTCCAATTAGGGTTTTTATGCAATCTTGTGCATCCAATAGGTGTGTTAACCAATCTTGTGCATCCAATAAGTTCATTTGTGTCATTGGATGAACATTTAGGTCATTTTCGTCCTCCCTAGTCTTATTCTTGTCCAAATAGGGTTTTTATGCAATTTTGTGCATCCAATAGGTGTGTTTGTGTCATTGGACGAACATTTAGGTCATTTTCGTCCTCCCTAGGCTTATTCTTGTCCAATTAGGGTTTTTAACCAATCTTGTGCATCCAATAAGTTCATTTGTGTCATTGGATGAACATTTAGGTCATTTTCGTCATCCCTAGTCTTATTCTTGTCCAATTAGGGTTTTAAGCAATCTTGTGCATCCAATAGGTGTGTTTGTGTCATTGGAGGAACATTTAGGTCATTTACGTCCTCCCTAGGCTTATTCTTGTCCAATTAGGGTTTTTAACCAATCTTGTGCATCCAATAGGTGTGTTTGTGTCATTGGACGAACATTTAGGTCATTTTCGTCCTCCCTAGTCTTATTCTTGTCCAATTAGGGTTTTTATGCAATCTTATGCATCCAATAGGTGTGTTTGTGTCATTGGATGAACATTTAGGTCATTTTCGTCCTCCCTAGGCTTATTCTTGTCAAATTAGGGTTTTTAACCAATCTTGTGCATCCAATAAGTTCATTTGTGTCATTGGATGAACATTTAGGTCATTTTCGTCCTCCCTAGGCTTAATCTTGTGCATCCAATAAGTTCATTTGTGTCATTGGACGAACATTTAGGTCATTTTTGTCCTCCCTAGGCTTATTCTTGTC
>JBBPBR010000077.1:5077-36713 GCA_037974775.1 Cicer pinnatifidum
TTATTCTTGTCCAAGACGGATTTTTAACTAATCTTGTGTTTACAATAGGCTCTTTTGTGTCATTGGATGAACATTTAGGTCATTTTCGTCCTCCCTATATTTAAACTTGTCCAACTAGGGTTTTTAACTAATGTTGTGTGTAACACCTAGTTATGTGGGTATAAAAATTGAGATAATAGCGGAAATTTTTTCAATATTATGTAAGAGAATAAGGTATTGTAATAAATAATGAATTGTTAGAAAGAAGTAATGTGATGAAATCTCAAAATAAATTCTTACCACTGGAAAATGTTTAATAATTAAAATATTCAAAACTAGGCAAATAGTGTCTTATCCCAACATAAAGTACGATGTAGACATTATGTCTACTTATACTTGATGTCCTAACCTAATCGAAAGAAATCAGTCTTCTCAAGGGAGGTAGGACTTCTCATCTCTCGACGTTCTCAACTGTAACACCCCGATTTTCAAAGCGAGGGTGTATTTTTTTTTTCAAAAGAAATTAAAATAAAACAGAGAAATACATAAGGAAATACCTTTGGATAACTATTTACGTCAAAATAATTTACAAGTAGAGGAATAGTTTTTCGAAATATGAATCCACGTATTTACACATCAAAAGGTGGTACATGGAATCCATCGAAAATAACATGTCATGCTGACAATATTAGTATAAGTATAGTCTTCCAATTTAAAATAAGCACAAATCAAAAGAAAGACATTTGTTCCCTCTATGTCAACCTAATCCGATCATTCTACAAGACAAACTAAACACCCTGAGTGATCTCCACGCGCCCCGTAAGATCCTCCTAACATAGCTCCAGTCAGGCATTCCCATCTACATCCCCATCCGTAGGGTACGAACCGGTAGGAGTGTCCTGGCTCTCATCTGAGGGCAAAACCCATATTTCCACAATTGTTGTAAAGGGTCACCAACCGAAATTAACAGTTAAGACATAACATTTAAGTTTTTAAATGCACAAATAACCTTTCGACTTAGCATGCACCTTAAAAGGGTTTTCCATATGCTAAAAGTTCATATAATGCTTACCAAATAAAAATGAAATCAAAATAAGTCTCAAATCAATCAAGTAATAAACAACTGGCCAATCCATTGATGAACCAATTGAGCAATCGATTATCTAACTCAAAATAAGAATTTCTGCTAAGCCAATCGATTGGGAAATCGATTTCCTGAAGGTTTTTAGTGAAACCTGTACTCTAGGCATAATTCAATCAATTGAGAAATCTATTGAATGAATAACTGAGCCCCTGTACTAGAGCCAATCGATTTCCAAATCGATTTTGTCAAAATGGTTGAGCTCCTGTAATGGCCAATCGATTTCCAAATTGATTTTGTCAAAATGGCTGAGCTCTTGTGATAAATCCAATCGATTGCCAAATCGATTTTGAGGAATAGTTTTTAATAGAATCGATTTGGGAATTGATTTCTCTGCATGTTTTTCTAAAACTACACAAACAAACTCAATCACATTCACACAACTCCAAAACATAACACTTAGCAATTTCCTACACAATCACCACGACAACTTGAGTTTTCGAAATAGTTTTACTATCCATCACATTTACACACAATATCAATACATATCACTTAATAGTTACAACTCAATTACAACATCATCTCAAGTACAAACACTTAATCATAATCTTGAATCAAACACGACTCGTGTGCCAAGCACCCTAATGCAATGCGTATATGCCAAAATGCATGGACTCGGAATTCCAAACCAAAACCCTCCTCGAAGGGCCGTAAATCATAATTGTACCGCCTATCACAGGCCGAAGTACCAATTACCGAGGTGCCACCTATCACGCGTCAACACGATTTACTAAAAAACGTAAATCGTAAACGTACCACCTATCACGGGTTAGTACTGTTTACCGAGGTACCACCTATCACGGGTCAGCACGATTTACTAAAAGAAAAAGCGTAAATCATAAACGTACCGCCTATCACAGGCCAAACTACTATTTACCGAGGTGCCACCTATCACGGGTCAGCACAATTTTCGAAAAACGTAAATCGTAAAGGTACCACCTATCACGGGTCAGTACTATTTACCGAGGTGCCACCTATCACGGGTCAGTACTGTTTACCGAGGTGCCACCTATCATGGGTCAGTACTGTTTACCGAGGTGCCACCTATCACGGGTCAGCATGATTTACCAAAATGAAATGCATGAGCATACACTGACTCTACCACGACAATCGTTAAGTAAATGCAGATATTAAAAGATTCCCCATTTTTAATACTCATTTAACTCTAACAATTTTCACGGCAAACACTAAGTAAACCAAGATATTAAGAGATTCCCCATTCTTAATACACGTTTAACTCTAATGGTTTTCACAACAAACATTAAGTAAACAGAGATATTAAAAGATTCCCCATTTTTAATACTCGTTTAACTCTAATGGTTTTCACGACAACCTTAAGTAAACGTAGACATTAAGAGATTCCCCATTCTTAATACTCGTTTAACTCTAATGGTTTTCAAATTCCACACAAAGGAAACACAAACCTATTATTAGATCCAATCCACAACTCACGCCAAAACACATCAATTCATTTCTTCGCAAAATCCAACATACGCATATCAAATTTCATAAGCATTAATTATGAATACGTCAAATACGATGAACACAAATCATCACAACATACCACTCAAACACATCAAATTCCATTTACTCAAAATCATACACAAATGAGTTAAATTCATTTTCCACGAAACATCCATCAATATCGCCAAAACATAACTCTAAGATTTTACCCATAAAGCCTTAGATTCATTTTCCCCAAATCAATACTCCAACCCTAACAAAATTCTTTTCCACATAACCATAGATAAGTCCCTAAATGCAAACTAAAAGTTTGGAAGGAGCCCTTACCTTAACGTTAGCTTTAACGTGCGATTACGGTACCGCGAGTAAATCCGGTAAAATCTCCGCTCGTGACGTCGCTTCCAAAGTTGGTTCCCTAGCACCGTAGCGTAGCGGTGAGCAACTTTCCCTTCTATCTCTTAGCGAAACGAAGCTTAGATCTAGATGAAATGTGGAGGTTTGCGTTTGACGGTTTTGAAATCACTAACACCGTTTTCGAATCAGGGAAGAAGGAAGAAGCTGGGAATTTGTTCTTTCTCACCCACTAGGACTTGGGTTTCTCTTCTTGAACTACAAGAAGCAACGAAAATTAACAAAAGGGGAGGGAGGAAGATGATGGTTCGCGAGGCAGAGGAAGAAGAAGAAGTTTCGTTTCCTTCCTTTCTCTTTCTTTCCTTTCTTCTATTTTCCTCTCTTTCTAATTCCTTTTATTTTCCCTCCAAACAAACATATATATATAACAAATATCTAAAAATATCTAGATATTTTATAAAATTACCATTTCACTCATCACTTCCCAAACCACTTTTTGTTAAAAATATCTACCCTCGTCGAAACTCAATTGACTGATAAAATTTTCTGCAACCAAATATATTTTTAACAAAATTGCCTGGTATTAAATTCTTCGTAACGTAAATAAATTATTCTTCGACAAATAATTTTAATCAGGGCCTCAAACTATATTTTTGGGCATTTAAGCTAATAAAATATTAATAACTTGGCTAAAAGCCTCCGAGTTCAATACCCCAAAATACACAAAAATACATAAAAGTATAATTTAAAATTTTGGGTCTTACACCAACGGTCTTAGTATCTGAAAATAACACTTTAATGAGATACAAAATCCGAGTGAATAATACACAATTTTAAAACAAGTATTATTCTCAACCGGAGCGGTAACCGGAAAATTGATCATGGCACCCGCCTTCATCCAAAAATATTCTTTAGAACTATTCGTGATATAACTAATTCCAATAATTAATAAAAACTTATCAACTAAATTAACGATAATCCACATCTATCATAATCAGATAATTCCAATATACATATTTATTACAAAAAAATAATCAATTAATCCAATGATGAAGATATACTACTTATGCAAAGTGAGTATTATCTAATCATGTGGAGCACCAGCTCATCCAGTGTTGGGTACAAGACCCATCTGTGTGGAGTTTAAACCTCATCTCTTTGTGAAGTTTAACACTCATCCATATGTGGAGTTTAAACCTCATCTCTTTGTGAAGTTTAAAACTCATCAATATGTGGGGTCTAAGACCCATCCAGGTGGAGTTTAAACCTCAACTCTTTGTGAAGTTTAATACTCATCCATGTGGAGTTTAAACCTCATCTCTTTGTGAAGTTTAAAACTCGTCAATATGTGGGGTCCAAGACCCATCCACGTGGAGTTTAAACCTCATCTCTTTCTGAAGTTTAATACTCATCCATGTGGAATTTAAACCTCATCTCTTTGTGAAGTTTAATACTCATCCATGTGGAGCTTAAGACCTCATCTCTTTGTGAAGTTTAAAACTCATCAATATGGGGGGTCCAAGACCCATGCATGTGGAGTTTAAACCTCATCTCTTTGTGAAGTTTAATACTCATCCATATGGATTTTAAACCTCATCTCTTTGTGAAGTTTAATACTCATCCATGTGGAATTTAAAACCTTATCTCTTTGTGAAGTTTAAAACTCATCAATATGTGGGGTACAAGACCCATCTCCAACAAACACAATCAAAATCATTCATAATTTTAACAATCATATTCGCTAAATCATATTTATAATATAATATTTCATTTGAATATATAATAAAAATGATCATTCAAGAAAATATAGTAAAGCAATCTTTTTAAAGAATATATATTTCTCAAAACCATAGAATCCAAATAATTCATATTTCAACAACTATATTCGTAAAATCATATTTATAATATAATATTTCATTTGAATATATAATAACAATGATCACTTAAGAAAATATAATAAAACAATCTTTTTAAAGAATATATATTTCTCAAACACATACAATCCAAATAATTTATATTTCGACAACTATATTCGTAAAATCATATTAATAATATAATATTTTATTTGAATATATAATAACAACAATCATTCAAGAAAATATAATAAAACAATCTTTTTAAAGAGTATATATTCAAACAATCATGAAATCGGTAATCCAACAAGCAATAGTAACGAATCAATTCATAATCTATTATTACAATTTATAAAATCTCAATTTTAATAGAGTTAGGTTTTCGACAAAATATATTTTTATAAGAAAATACCATCCATAATATCAAGGCTTATTCTTGTCCAATTAGGGTTTTTAACCAATCTTGTGCTTCCAATAGGTTCATTTGTGTCATTCGACGAACATTTAGGTAATTTTCGTCCTCCCTACATTTAATCTTGTCCAATTAGGGATTTTAACCAGTATTGTGCATCCAATAAGTTCATTTGTGTCATTGGATTAACATTTAGGTTATTTTCATCTTCCCTAGGCTTATTCTTGTCCAATTAGGGTTTTTAACCAATCTTGTGCATCCCATAGGTGTGTTTGAGTCATTGGATGATCATTTAGGTCATTTGAGTCCAACCTAGTCTTATTCTTGTGTAATTAGGGTTCTTAAGCAATCTTGTGCATCGAATAAGTTCATTTGTGTCATTCAATTAACATTTAAGTCATTTTCATCCTCCCTATCTTTATTATTGTCAAATATGGGGTTTTTAACCCATCTTGTGCATCGGATAGGTGTCTTTGTGTCATTGGATAAACATTTAGGTCATTTTAGTCCTCCTTGGGCTAATTCTTGTCCAATTAGGGTTTTTAATCAATCTTGTGTATCCAATTGGTGTGTTTGTGTCATTGGATTAACATTTAGGTCATTTTCGTCCTCCCTATGCTTATTCTTGTGCAATTAGGGTTTTTAACCAATCTTGTTTATCCAAATGGTGTGTTTGTGTCATTGGATGAAAATTGAGGTCATTTTCGTTCTCCCTAGGCTTATTCATTACCAAATAGGGGTTTTAACCAATCTTGGGTATCCAATAGATATGTTTGTGCCATTGGATAAGCATTTAGGTCATTATCGTCATCCATAGGCTTATTCTTGTCCAATTAGGGTTTTTAACCAATCTTGTGCATCCAATAGGTGTGTTTGTATCATTGGATGAACATTTAGGTCATTTGAATCCTTCCTAGTCTTATTCTTGTGTAATTAGAGTTTTTAAGCAATCTTGTGCATCCAATAAGTTTACTTGTCTCATTGGATTAACATTTACGTCATTTTCATCCTCCCTATGCTTATTTTTGTCCAATTAGGGTTTTTAACCAATCTTGTGCATCCGATAGGTGTCTTTGGGTCATTGGATGAAAATTTAGGTCATTTTAGTCCTCCCTAGACCAATTCTTATCTAATTAGGGTTTTAAGCAATCTTGTGCATCCGATAGGTGTATTTGTGTCATTGGATGAACATTTAGGTCATTTTCTTCCTCCTTAGACTTAATCTTTTCAAATCAGTTTTTTAAGCAATCATGTCCATCCAATAGGTTCATTTGTGTCATTGGATTAACAATTAGGTCATTTTCCTCGTCCCTATGCTAATTCTTCTCCAATTAAGGTTTTTAACCAATCTTGTGCATCTAATAAGTTCATTTGTGTCATTGGATTAACATTTAGGTCATTTTCGACCTTCCAAGTCTTATTGTTGTCCAATTAGGTTTCTTAAGCAATCTTGTGCATCAAATAAGTTCATTTGTGTCATTTGATTAATATTTAGGTCATTTTCGTCGTTCCTAGGCTTATTCTTGTCCAATTAGGGTTTTTAACCAAAATTGTGCATCCAATAGGTGTGTTTGTATCATTGGACTAACATTTAGGTCATTTTCGTCCTCCCTAGTCTTTTTTATTTAAATAAGGGTTTTAAGATATCTTGTCCATCCAACAGGTGTGTTTGTGTCATTGGATGAACATTTAGGTCATTTTCTTTCTCCCAAGGCTTAATCTTGTCCAATTAGGGTTTTTAACCAATCTTGTGTATCCAATTGGTGTGTTTGTGTCATTGGGTTTTTATGCAATCTTGTGCATCCAATAGGTGTGTTTGTGTCATTGGATGAACATTTAGGTCATTTTCATCATCCCTAGCCTTATTCTTGTGCAATTAGGGTTTTTAAACAATCTTGTGCATCCAATAAGTTCATTTGTGTCATTGGATTAACATTTAGGTCATTTTCGTCCTCCATAAGCTTATTCTTGTCCAATTAGGGTTTTTAAGCAATCTTGTGCATCCAATAGGTGTGTTTGTGTCATTGGATGAACATTTAGGTCATTTTCGTCCTCTCTAGGCTTATTCTTGTCCCATTAGGTTTTTAACCAATCTTGTCCATCAAATAAGTTCGTTTGTGTCATTGGATGAACATTTAGGTCATTTTCGTCCTCCCTAGTCTTATTCTTGAGTCATTAGAGTTTTTAAGCAATCTTGTGCATCCAATAAGTTCATTTGTGTCATTGGTTTAACATTTAGGCCATTTTCGTCCTCCCTAGGCTAACTCTTGACCAATTTGAGTTATTAAACAATCCTGTGCATCCAATTGGTGTGTTTGTGTCATGTGGTGAACATTTAGGTCATTTTCGTCCTTCCTAGGCTTATTCTTTACCAAATAGGGTTTTAAACCAATCTTTTGTATCCCATAGATATGTTCGTTTCATTGGATAAACATTTCGGTCAGTTTCTTCATCCCTAGACTTATTCTTGTCCCATTAAGGTTTTTAACGAATCTTGTGTATCCAATTGGTGTGTTTGTGTCATTGGATGAACATTTAGGTCATTTTCGTCCTCCCTAGGAGTATTATTCTTGTCCAATTAGGGTTTTTAACCATTCTTGTGCATGCAATACGTATGTTTGTATCATTGGGTAAACATTTAGGTCATATCCGTCCTCCCTAGGCTTATTCTTGTCTAATTAGGGTTTTTAACCCATCTTGTGCATCCAATAATTTCATTTGTGTCATTAGATTAAAATTTAGGTCATTTTTATCCTCCGTAGGCTTATTCTTGTTCAGTTAGGTTATTTAACCAATCTTGTGCATCCAAAAAGTTCATTGGTGTCACTTGATTAAAATTTAGGTCATTTTTATCCTCTATAGGCTGATTATTGTTCAATTAGGGTATTTAACCAATCTTGTGCATCCAATAAGTTCATTTGTGTCATAGGATTAAAATTTCGGTTATTTTCGTGCTTCATATGCTTATTCTTGTCCAATTAGGGTTTTTAAGCTATCTTGTGCATCTAAATAGTGTGTTTGTGTCATAGGATGAACATTTAGGTCATTTTCGTCCTCCCTATGCTTATTCTACTGCAATTATGGGTTTTACCCAATCTTGTGTATCCAATTGGTTGTTTGTGTCATTCAATGAACATTTAGGTCATTTTCGTCCTCCCTAGGCTTATTCATGGCCAATTAGGGTTTTCATCCAATCTTGTGTAACCAAATAGCGTGTTTGTGTCATTGGATGAACATTGTGATCATTTTCGTCCTCCCTATGCTTATTCTTGTCCAATTAGGTTTTTAAGCAATCTTGTGCATCGAATAAGTTCGTTTGTGTCATTGGATGAACATTTAGGTCATTTTCGTCCTCCCTACACTTAATCTTGTTCAATTATGGTTTTTAACTAATCTTATGCATCCAATAGGTGTGTTTCTGTCATTGGATGAACATTTATGTACTTTTCGTCCTCCCTAGTCTTATTCTTGAGTCATTAAGGTTTTTAAGCAATCTTGTGCATCCGATAGGTGTATTTGTGTCATTGGATGAACATTTAGGTCATTTTCTTCCTCCTTAGACTTAATCTTTTCAAATCAGTTTTTTAAGCAATCATGTCCATCCAATAGGTTCATTTGTGTCATTGGATTAACAATTAGGTCATTTTCCTCGTCCCTATGCTAATTCTTCTCCAATTAAGGTTTTTAACCAATCTTGTGCATCTAATAAGTTCATTTGTGTCATTGGATTAACATTTAGGTCATTTTCGACCTTCCAAGTCTTATTGTTGTCCAATTAGGTTTCTTAAGCAATCTTGTGCATCAAATAAGTTCATTTGTGTCATTTGATTAATATTTAGGTCATTTTCGTCGTTCCTAGGCTTATTCTTGTCCAATTAGGGTTTTTAACCAAAATTGTGCATCCAATAGGTGTGTTTGTATCATTGGACTAACATTTAGGTCATTTTCGTCCTCCCTAGTCTTTTTTATTTAAATAAGGGTTTTAAGATATCTTGTCCATCCAACAGGTGTGTTTGTGTCATTGGATGAACATTTAGGTCATTTTCTTTCTCCCAAGGCTTAATCTTGTCCAATTAGGGTTTTTAACCAATCTTGTGTATCCAATTGGTGTGTTTGTGTCATTGGGTTTTTATGCAATCTTGTGCATCCAATAGGTGTGTTTGTGTCATTGGATGAACATTTAGGTCATTTTCATCATCCCTAGCCTTATTCTTGTGCAATTAGGGTTTTTAAACAATCTTGTGCATCCAATAAGTTCATTTGTGTCATTGGATTAACATTTAGGTCATTTTCGTCCTCCATAAGCTTATTCTTGTCCAATTAGGGTTTTTAAGCAATCTTGTGCATCCAATAGGTGTGTTTGTGTCATTGGATGAACATTTAGGTCATTTTCGTCCTCTCTAGGCTTATTCTTGTCCCATTAGGTTTTTAACCAATCTTGTCCATCAAATAAGTTCGTTTGTGTCATTGGATGAACATTTAGGTCATTTTCGTCCTCCCTAGTCTTATTCTTGAGTCATTAGAGTTTTTAAGCAATCTTGTGCATCCAATAAGTTCATTTGTGTCATTGGTTTAACATTTAGGCCATTTTCGTCCTCCCTAGGCTAACTCTTGACCAATTTGAGTTATTAAACAATCCTGTGCATCCAATTGGTGTGTTTGTGTCATGTGGTGAACATTTAGGTCATTTTCGTCCTTCCTAGGCTTATTCTTTACCAAATAGGGTTTTAAACCAATCTTTTGTATCCCATAGATATGTTCGTTTCATTGGATAAACATTTCGGTCAGTTTCTTCATCCCTAGACTTATTCTTGTCCCATTAAGGTTTTTAACGAATCTTGTGTATCCAATTGGTGTGTTTGTGTCATTGGATGAACATTTAGGTCATTTTCGTCCTCCCTAGGAGTATTATTCTTGTCCAATTAGGGTTTTTAACCATTCTTGTGCATGCAATACGTATGTTTGTATCATTGGGTAAACATTTAGGTCATATCCGTCCTCCCTAGGCTTATTCTTGTCTAATTAGGGTTTTTAACCCATCTTGTGCATCCAAGAATTTCATTTGTGTCATTAGATTAAAATTTAGGTCATTTTTATCCTCCGTAGGCTTATTCTTGTTCAATTAGGTTATTTAACCAATCTTGTGCATCCAAAAAGTTCATTGGTGTCACTGGATTAAAATTTAGGTCATTTTTATCCTCTATAGGCTGATTCTTGTTCAATTAGGGTATTTAACCAATCTTGTGCATCCAATAAGTTCATTTGTGTCATAGGATTAAAATTTCGGTTATTTTCGTGCTTCATATGCTTATTCTTGTCCAATTAGGGTTTTTAAGCTATCTTGTGCATCTAAATAGTGTGTTTGTGTCATAGGATGAACATTTAGGTCATTTTCGTCCTCCCTATGCTTATTCTACTCCAATTATGGGTTTTACCCAATCTTGTGTATCCAATTGGTTGTTTGTGTCATTCAATGAACATTTAGGTCATTTTCGTCCTCCCTAGGCTTATTCATGGCCAATTAGGGTTTTCATCCAATCTTGTGTAACCAAATAGCGTGTTTGTGTCATTGGATGAACATTGTGATCATTTTCGTCCTCCCTATGCTTATTCTTGTCCAATTAGGTTTTTAAGCAATCTTGTGCATCGAATAAGTTCGTTTGTGTCATTGGATGAACATTTAGGTCATTTTCGTCCTCCCTACACTTAATCTTGTTCAATTATGGTTTTTAACTAATCTTATGCATCCAATAGGTGTGTTTCTGTCATTGGATGAACATTTAGGTACTTTTCGTCCTCCCTAGTCTTATTCTTGAGTCATTAAGGTTTTTAAGCAATCTTGTGAATCCAATAAGTTCATTTGTGTGATTGGATTAACATTTTGGCCATTTTCGTCCTCCCTAGGCTAACTCTTCTCCAATTAGAGTTATTAACCAATTTTGTGTATCCAATTGGTGTGCTTGTGTCATTCGATGAACATTTAGGTCATTTTCGTCGAATGACACAAACACACTAAATGGATGCACAACATTGTTTAAAAACCATAATTAGACTAGAATAAGCCAAGGGAGGACTAAAAAGACCTAGATTATAATCCAATGACAGAAACGAACTTATTGCATACAAAAGATTGATAAAGAAAACCCCTTAATGGACTAAAATAACTCTATAGAGGACTAAAATGACCTAAATTTTAATCCAACGACACAAACACACTTATCGGATGCACAAGATTAGTAAGAAACCCAAAATAGACTTGAATAACCCTAGGGAGGATGTAAATTACCTAATTGTTAATCGAATGACCCAAACACACTAAAAAACCATAAAAGGACTAGAATAGCCCAAGGTAGAACGAAAATGACTTAAATGTTGATCCAATGACACAAACCTAATTAATATATGCACAATATTGGTTAAAAACCCTAAAAGAACCAAAATAACCTGACGTTGGACGAAAATAACCCTAGGTTTGAGGAAAATGATCTAAATATTAATCCAACGAAACACACAAACTTGATGGATGCACAAGATTGATTAAAAACTCTAAAAGCACTATAATAACCCTAGGTAGCACTAAAATCACCGAATTAGAAATCCAATGACACAAACATACTAAATGGATGCACAATATTGGTTAAAAACTTCAATTGGACTAGAATAAGCCATGGGGAACTAAAATGACCTAGATATTAATCCAATGACACAAACGCACTTAATGGATACACAACATTGGTTAGAAACCCTAAATAGACTTGAATAACCCTAGGGAGGATATATATTTCCTAATTGCTAATCGAATAACCCAAACACACGACGTGGATGCAAAACAACGGTTAAAAATAATAAAAGGACTAGAATAGCACAAGCAAAAAACAAAAATGACGTAAATGTTGATTTAATGACAAAAACATACTTATTGCATGCACAAGATTGGTCAAAATCCCTAAATAGACTTTAATAACACTAGGGAGGACGTAAGTTACCTAATTGTTAATCGAATCACCCAAACACACTACGTGGATGCACAATATTAGTTAAAAATCGTAATTGGACTATAATAAGCCATGGAGGACTAAACTGACCTAGATGTTAATCCAATGACACAAACGAACTTATTGGATAAACAAGATTGATAAAAAAAAAAAAAAAACTCTTAATGGACTAGAATAACTCTACATAGGACTAAAATGACCTAAATTTTAATCCAATGACACAAACAAACTTGTTTGATCTATCAGATTGTTGAGAAACCCTAAATAGACTTGAATAACCCTACGGAGGAAGTAAATAACCTAATTGCTAATCGAATGACCCAAACACACTACGTGGATGCACAAGAATGGTTAAAAACGATAAAAGGATTAGAATAGCCCAAGGGAGAACGAAAATGACGTAAATGTTGATCCAATGACCCAATCATACTTATTATATGCACAATATTGGTTAAAAACCCTAAAAGGACCAAAATAACCCATGGTTGGACGAAAATAACTCTAGGTTGGACGAAAAATGTCCTAAATGTTAATCCAATGACACACACAAACTTGTTGGATGCACAAGATTGGTTAAAAACTCTAAAAGGACTATAATAACCCTTGGGATAACTAAAATAACTGAATTAGAAATCCAATGACACAAACACACTAATTGTATGCAAAATATTGGTTAAAAACCATAATTAGACTAGAATAAGCCATGGAGGACTAAAATGACCTAGATGTTAATCCAATGACACAAACGAAATTATTGGATACACAAGATTGTCATTGGATTAACATTTAGGTCATTTTCGTCCTCCCTAGGCTTATTCTTGTGCAATTAGGGTTTTTAACCAATCTTGTGTATCCAAATGGTGTGTTTGTGTCATTGGATGAAAATTTAGGTCATTTTCATTCTCCCTAGGCTTATTCATTACAAAATAGGGGTTTTAACCAATCTTGTGTATCCAATAGATATGTTTGTGTCATTGGATAAACATTTAGGTCATTTTCGTCATCAATAGGTTTATTCTTGTCCAATTAGGGTTTTTAAGCAATCTTGTGCATCCAATAGGTGTGTTTGTGTCATTGGATGAACATTTAAGTCATTTCAATCCTGCCTAGTCTTATTCTTGAGTAATTAGAGTTTTTAAGCAATCTTGTGCATCCAATAAGTTTACTTGTCTCATTGGATTAACATTTACGTCATTTTCATCCTCCCTATGCTTATTTTTGTCCAATTAGGGTTCTTAAGCAATCTTGTGCATCGAATAAGTTCATTTGTGTAATTGGATTAATATTTAGGTTATTTTCGTCCTCCCCAGGCTTATTCTTCTCCAATTAGGGTTTTTAACCAAAATTGTGCATCCAATAGGTGTGTTTGTGTCATTGGATAAACATTTAGGTCATTTTCGTCCTCCCTAGTCTTATTTTTGTCCAATTAGGGTTTTAAGCAATTGTGTCCATCCAATAAGTTTATTTGTGTCATTAGATTAACATTTTGGTTATTTTCGTCCTCCCTAGGCTTATTCTTGTCCAATTAGGGTTTTTAAGCAATCTTGTGCATCCAATAGGTGTGTTTGTGTCATTGGATGAACATTAAGGTCATTTTCGTCATCCCTAGCCTTATTCTTGTGCAATTAGGGTTTTCAACCAATCTTGTGTATCCAATAAGTTCATTTGTGTCATTGGATTAACATTTAGGTCATTTTTGTCCTCCCTAGGCTTATTCAAGGCCAATTAGGGTTTTTAACCAATCTTGTGTAACCAATTGGTGTGTTTGTGTCATTGGATGAACATTGTGGTCATTTTCGTCCTCCCTAGGCTTATTTTTGTCCAATTAGGTTTTTTTACCAATCTTGTCCATCAAATAAGTTCGTTTGTGTAATTGGATGAATATTTAGGTCATTTTCGTCCTCCATACACTTATTCTTGTTCAATTACGGTTTTTAACCAATCTTGTGTATCCAATTGGTGTGTTTCTGTCATTGGATGAACATTTAGGTCCTTTTCGTCCTCCCTAGTCTTATTCTTGAGTCATTAGGATTTTTAAGCAATCATGTGAATCCAATAAGTTCATTTGTGTCATCCCTAGGCTTATTCTTGGCCAATTATGGTTTTTAACGAATCTTGTGTATACAGTTGGTGTGTTTGTGTCATCTGATGAACATTTAGGTCATTTTCGTCCTCCCGAGGCTTATTCTTTACCAAATATGGTTTTTAACCAATCTTCTGTATCCCATAGATATGTTTATGTCATTGGATTAATATTTAGGTCATTTTCGTCATCCTTAGACTTATTCTTGTTCAATTACGGTTTTTAACCAATCTTGTGTATCCAATTGGTGTGTTTCTGTCATTGGATGAACATTTAGGTCCTTTTCATCCTCCCTAGACTTATTCTTGAGTCATTAAGGTTTTTAATCAATCTTGTGAATCCAATAAGTTCATTTGTGTCATTGGATTAAAATTTAGGTCATTTTCGTCCTTCCTAGGCTAAGTCTTGTCGAATTAGAGTTATTTACCAATCTTGTGTATCCAATTCGTGTGGATGTGTCATTCGATGAACATTTAGGTCATTTTCGTCGTCCCTAGGCTTATTCTTGGGCAATTATGGTTTTTAACCTATCTTGTGTATCCAATTGGTGTGTTTGTGTCATTGGATGAGCATTTAGGTGATTTTCGTCCTCCCTAGGCTTATTCTTGTCCATTTTCGGTTTTAAACCAATCTTATGCATCCAATAGGTGTGTTTGTGTCATTGGATGAACATTTAGGTCATTTTCGTCCTCCCTAGTCTTAATCTTGAGTCATTATGGTTTTCAAGCAATCTTATGCATTCAATAAGTTCATTTGTGTCATTGGTTTAACATTTAGGCCAATTTCGTCCTCCCTAGGCTAACTCTTGACCAACTAGAGTTATTAACCAATCTTGTGTATCCAATTGGTGCGTTTGTGTCATTCGATGAACATTTAGGTCATTTCCGTCGTCCCTAGGCTTATTCTTGGCCAATTATGGTTTTGAACCAATCTTGTGTATCCAATTGGTGTGTTTGTGTCATCTGATGAAAATTTAGGTCATTTTCGTGCTTCCTAGGCTTACTCTTTACCAGATAGGGTTTTTAATCAATCTTTTGTATCGCATAGATATGTTTGTGTCATTGGATAAACATTTAAGTCATTTTCGTCATCCCTAGACTTATTCTTGTCCAATTAAGGTTTCTAACCAATCTTGTGTATCCAATTGGTGTGTTTGTGTCATTGGATGATCATTTAGGTCATTTTCGTCCTCCTTAGGGGTATTATTCTTGTCCAATTAGGGTTTTTAACCAATCTTGGGCATGCAATAGGTATGTTTGTGTCATTGGATAAACATTTAGGTCATATTCGTTCTCCCTATGCTTATTCTTGTCTGATTAGGATTTTTAACCAATCTTGTTCATCCAATAAGTTCATTTGTGTCATTAGATTAAAATTTCGGTCATCCTCCCTAGGCTTATTCTTGTCCAATTAGGTTTTTAACCAATCTTTTGTATCCAATTGGTGTTTTTGTGTCATTGGAGGAACGTTTAGGTCATTTTCGTCCTCCCTAGGCTTATTGTTGTCCGATTAGGGTTTTTGACCAATCTTGTGATTCCAATAGGTTCTTTTGTGTCATTGGATGAACATTTAGGTCTTTTTCATCCTCCCAAGGCTTATTCTTGTCCAATTAGTGTTTCTAACCAATCTTGTGCATCCAATAGGTATGTTTGTGTCATTGGATGAGCATTTAGTTCATTTTCGTCCTTCCTAGCCTAATTCTGGTGCAATTAGGGTTTTTAACCAATGTTGTGCATCCAATAAGTTCATTTGTGTCATATGATTTAGATTTACGTCATTTTCGTCCTACATAGGCTAATTCTTGTACAATTAGAGTCATTAACCAATATTGTGCATCCAATAGGTGTGTTTGTGTCATTGGATGAACATTTTGGTCATTTTCTTCCTCCCTAGGGTTATTCTTGTTTGATTAGGGTTTTTAACCAATCTTGTGCATCCATTAAGTTAATTTGTGTCATTTGATGAACATTTAGATCATTTTCGTCCTCCTTAGGATTATTCTTGTCCAATTATGGTTTTTAACCAATTTGTGCATCCAATAAGTTCATTTGTGTCATCTGATTTACATTTAGGTCATTTTCGTCCTCCCTAGGCTAATTCTTGTCCAATTAGAGTCATTAACTAATCTTGTGCATCCAATAGGTGTGTTTGTGTCTTTGGATGATGATTTAGGTCATTTTGTCCTCCCTAGGCATATTCTTGTCCAATTAGGGTTTTTAACCAATCTTGTGCTTCGAATAGGTTCATTTGTGTCATTGGATGAACATTTAGGTCATGTTCGTCTTCCCTACATTTCATTTAGTCCAATTAGGGATTTTAACCAGTGTTATGCATCGAATAAGTTCATTAGTGTCATTGGATTAACATTTAGGTCATTTTCGTCCTCCCAAGGCTTATTGTTGTCCAATTAGGGTTTCTAACCAATCTTGTGCATGCAATAGATATGTTTGTTTCATTCGATGAGCATTTAGGTCATTATCGTCATCCCTAGCCTTATTCTTTTCCTATAAGTGCTTTTAATCAATCTTGAGCATCCAATATGTTCATTTGTGTCATTGGATAAACAATTAGGACATATTCGTCCTCCCTAGGCTTATTCTTGTCAAATTATTGTTTTTAGCTAATCTTGTGCATCCAATAGGTGTGTTTGCGTCATTGGATGAACATTTAGGTCATTTCAGCCATCCCTAGTCTTATTCTTGTGTTATTAGGGTTTTTAAGCAATCTTGTGCATCCAATAAGTTCATTTGTGTCATTGTATTAACATTTACGTCATTTTTGTTCTCCGTAGGCTTATTCTTATCCAATTAAGGTTTTTAACCAATCTTGTGCATCCAATAGGCGTGTTTGTGTCATTATATGAACATTTAGGACATTTTCTTCCTCCCTAGGCTTATTCTTGTCCAATTAGGGTTTTTTACCAATCTTGTGCATCCAATAAATTTATTTTCTGTCATTGTATTGACATTCAGGTTATTTTCGTCCTCCCTAGGCTTATTCTTGTCTAATTACGGTTTTTAAGCAATATTTTGCATCCAATAGGTATGTTTGTGTCATTCGATGAACATTTAGGTCATTTTCTTCCTCCCTAGGATTATTCTTGACCAATTAGGGTTTTTAACCAATCTTGTGTAACCAATTGGTGTGTTTGTGTCAATGGATGAACATTTAGGTCTTTTTCGTCCTCCCTAGGCTTATTCTTGTCCTATTAGGGTTTTTAACCAATCTTGTGCTTCCAATAGGTTCTTCTGTGTCATTCGATGAACATTTAGATAATTTTCGTCCTCCCTACATTTAATCTTGTCCAATTAGGGATTTTAACCAGTCTTGTGCATCCAATAAGTTCATTTGTGTCATTGAATTAACATTTAGGTCATTTTCGTCCACCATAGGCTTATTCTTGTCCAATTAGGGTTTTTAACCAATCTTCTGCATCCAATATATTTGTCTGTGTCATTGGATGAACATTTCAGTCATTAGAGTTCTACCTAGTCTTATTCTTATGTAATTAGGGTTTTTAAGCTATCTTGTGCATCCAATAAGTTGATTTGTCTCATTGGATTAACATTTTTGTCATTTTGATCCTCCCTATACTTATTATTGTCCAATTAGGGTTTTTAACCAATCTTGAGCACACAATAGGTGTGTTTGTGTCATTGGTTGAACATTTAGGTCATTTTCGTCCTCCGTAGGCTTATTATTCTCTGATTATGGTTTTTAACCAATCTTGTGTATCCAATTGGTGTGTTTGTGTCATTTGATGAACATTTAGATCATTTTCGTCCTCCCTAGGCTTATTCTTGTTCAATTAGGGTTTTTGACCAGTGTTGTGCGTCCAATAAGTTCATTTGTGTCATTGGATTAACATTTAGGTCATTTTCGTCCTCCCTTGGCTAATTCTTACACTATTACAGTCATTAACCAATCTTGTGCATCCAATAGGTGTGTTTGTGTCTTTGGATGAAGATTTAGGTCATTTTCGTCCTTCGTAGGCTTATTCTTGTCCAATTAGGGTTTTTAGCCATTCTTGTGCATCCAATAGGTGTGTTTGTGTCATTGGATGAACATTTAGGTCATTTTTGTCCTCCTTAGGCTTATTCTTCTCCAATTAGGGTTTTTAACCAATCTTGTGTATCCAATTGGTGTGTTTGTGTCATTCGATGAGCATTTGGATCATTTTCTTCCTCCCTATGCTTATTCTTGTCCGATTAGGGTTTTTAACCAATATTGTGCATCCAATAAGTTTATTTGTGTCATTGGATTAACATTTAGGTCATTTTCGTACTTCCTAGGCTAACTCTTGTCCAATTAGAGTTATTAACCAATCTTTTGTATCCAATTGGTCCTCCTTAACCTTATAGTTGTCCAATTAGGGGTTTTAACCAATCTTCTGCTTCCAATAGGTTCCTTTGTGTCATTGGAAGAACATTTAGGTCATTTTCGTCCTCCCTAAGCTTATTCTTCTCCAATTAGGGTTTTTAACCAATCTTGTGTATCCAATTGGTATATTTGTGTCATTTGAAGAACATTTTGATCATTTTTTTCCTCCCTAGGCTTATTCTAGTCCAATTAGGGTTTTTAACCAATGTTGTGCATCCAATAAGTTCGTTTGTGTCATCGGATTAACATTTCGGTCATTTTCGTCCTCCCTAGGCTAATTCTTGCACAATTAGAGTCATTAACCAATCTTGTGTGTCCAATAGGTGTGTTTGTGTCTTTGGATGAAGATTTAGGTCATTTTCGTCCTCCATAGGCTTTTTCTTGTCCAATTAGGGTTTTTAACCAATCTTGGGCATCCAATAAGTTCATTTGTATCATTTGATGAACATATAGATCATTTTCGTCCTCCATAGTAATATTCTTGTCCAATTGTGGTTTTTAACCAATGTTGTGCATCCAATAAGTTCATTTGTGTCAACTGATTTAGATTTAGGTCATTTTCGTCCTCCCTAGGCTTATTCCTGTCCAATTAAGGTTTTTAACTAATCTTGTGCTTCCAATATGTTCTTTAGTGTCATTGGATGAACATTTAGGACATTTTCGTCCTCCCTACATTTATTCTTGTCCAATTAGGGTTTTTAACCAATGTTGTGCATCCAATAAGTTCATTTGTGTCATTGGATTAACATTTAGGTCATTTTCGTCCTCCCTAGGCTAATTCTTCTACAATTAGAGTCACTAACCAATCTTGTGCATCCAATAGGTGTGTTTGTGTCTTTGGATGAAGATTGAGGTCATTTGAGGCTTCCCTAGTTTTATTCTTGTGTTATTACGGTTTTTAAGAAATCTTGTGCATCCAATAAGTTCATTTGTGTCATTGGATTAACATTTACGTCATTTTCGATATTCCAAGGCTTATTCTTATCCAATTACCGTTTTTAACCAATCTTGTGCATCCAATAGGTGTGTTTGTGTCATTAGATGAACATTTAGAACATTTTCGTTCTCGCTAGGCTTATTCTTGTCCAATTAGGGTTTTTTTACCAATCTTGTGCATCCAATAAATTTATTTTCTGTCATTGGATTAACATTTAGGTTATTTTCGTCCTCCCTAGGCTTATTCTTGCCCAATTAGTGTTTTTAAGCAATCTTGTTCATCCAATAGGTGTGTTTGTGTCATTGGATGAACATTTAGGTCTTTTTCGTCCTACCTAGGCTTTTTCTTTTCCAATTAGGGTTTTAACAAATCTTGTGTATCCAATTGGTGGGTTTTTGTCATTCGATGAACATTTAGCTCATTTTCGTCCTCCCTCGGCTTATTCGTGTTCAATAAGGGTTTTTGACCAATGTTGTGCATCCAATATGTTCATTTGTGTCATTGGATTAACATTTAGGTCATTTTCGTCCTCCCTTGGCTAATTCTTGCACTATTACAGTCATTAACCAATCTTGTGCATCAAATAGGTGTGTTTGTGTCTTTGGATGAAGATTTAGGTCATTTTCGTCCTTCGTAGGCTTATTCTTGTCCAATTAGGGTTTTTAGCCATTCTTGTGCATCCAATAGGTGTGTTTGTGTCATTGGATGAACATTTAGGTCATTTTCTTCCTCCTTAGGCTTATTCTTCTCCAATTAGGGTTTTTAACCAATCTTGTGTATCCAATTGGTTTGTTTGTGTCATTTGATGAGCATTTGGATCATTTTCTTCCTCCCTATGCTTATTCTTGTCCGATTAGGGTTTTTAACCAATATTGTGCATCCAATAAGTTTATTTGTGTCATTGGATTAACATTTAGGTCATTTTCGTACTTCCTAGGCTAACTCTTGTCCAATTAGAGTTATTAACCAATCTTTTGTATCCAATTGGTGTGTTTGTGTCATTTAATGAACATTTAGGTAATTTTCGTCGTCCCTAGCCTTATTCTTGGCCAATTAAGGTTTTTAACCAATCTTGTGTACCCAATTGGTGTATTTGTGTCATTGGATAAACATTTAGGTCATTTTCGTCCTACGTAGGCTTATTTTTGTCCAATTAGGGTTTTTAACCAATCTTGTGTATCCAATTGGTGTGTTTGTGACATTGGATGTACATTTAGGTCATTTTCGTCCTCCATAACCTTATAGTTGTCCAATTAGGGGTTTTAACCAATCTTCTGCTTCCAATAGGTTCCTTTGTGTCATTGGAAGAACATTTAGGTCATTTTGGTCCTCCCTAAGCTTATTCTTCTCCAATTAGGGTTTTTAACCAATCTTGTGTATCCAATTGGTGTATTTGTGTCATTTGAAGAACATTTTGATCATTTTTTTCCTCCCTAGGCTTATTCTAGTCCAATTAGGGTTTTTAACCAATGTTGTGCATCCAATAAGTTCGTTTGTGTCATCGGATTAACATTTCGGTCATTTTCGTCCTCCCTAGGCTAATTCTTGCACAATTAGAGTCATTAACCAATCTTGTGTGTCCAATAGGTGTGTTTGTGTCTTTGGATGAAGATTTAGGTCATTTTCGTCCTCCATAGGCTTTTTCTTGTCCAATTAGGGTTTTTAACCAATCTTGTGCATCCAATAAGTTCATTTGTATCATTTGATGAACATTTAGATCATTTTCGTCCTCCATAGTAATATTCTTGTCCAATTGTGGTTTTTAACCAATGTTGTGCATCCAATAAGTTCATTTGTGTCATCTGATTTAGATTTAGGTCATTTTCGTCCTCCCTAGGCTTATTCCTGTCCAATTAGGGTTTTTAACTAATCTTGTGCTTCCAATAAGTTCTTTAGTGTCATTGGATGAACATTTAGGTCATTTTCGTACTACCTAGGCTTTTTCTTTTCCAATTAGGGTTTTAACAAATCTTGTGTATCAAAGTGGTGGGTTTTTGTCATTCGATGAACATTTAGCTCATTTTCGTCCTCCCTAGGCTTATTATTGGCCAATTATGGTTTTTACCCAATCTTGTGTAACCAATTGGTGTGTTTGTGTCATTGGATGAACATTTAGGTCATTTTCGTCCTCCCTAGGCTTATTCTTGTGCAATTAGGGTTTTTAACCAATCTTGTGCTTCCAATAGGTTCTTGTGTGTCATTGGATGAACGATTAGGTCATTTTCGTCCTACCTAGGCTTACTCTTGTCCAATTAGGGTTTTTAACCAATCTTGGGCTTCCAATAGGTTCGTTTGTGTCATTGGATGAACATTTAGGTCAATTTCGTCCTCCCTACATTTAATATTGTCCAATTAGGAATTTTTACCAGTCTTGTGCATCCAATAAGTTCATTTGTGTCATTGGATTAACATTTAGGTCATTTTCGTCCTCTAAAGGTTTATTCTTGTCCAATTAGGGTTTCTAACCAATCTTGTGCATCGAATAGGTATGTTTGTGTCGTTAGATGAGCATTTAGGTCATTTGCATCCTCCCTAGCCTTATTCTTGTCCAATTAGGGTTTTTAACCAATCTTTTGCATCCAATAAGTTCATTTGTGTCATTGGATTAACATTTAGGTCATTTTCATCCTCCCTAGGCTGATTCTTGTCTAGTTAGGGTTTTTAACCAATCTTGTGCATCCCATAGGTGTGTTTGTGTCTATGGATGAACATTTAGGTCCACTACGCGAAAAATGACATTTTATAGCGTGTCTTTTATAGCGCTTATTAAATACAAGCGCTATTGTATGATATTTTAAAAATAACGGAGGATACTACAATGCTTTTTTGACAAGCGCTGTAAAAAAAGCGTTGTAAAATACTTGCGTTTTCACATAATTAAAGGACCTATTAGAGCGCTTTTTGGAAAAGCGCTGTAAAAGGCTTTTAAAAAAAAATAAGAAGGTCTTTTACAGCGCTTTTTTGACAAGCGCTGTAAAAGACTTGCACTTTCACATAATTAAAGGACCTATTAGAGCGCTTTTTGGAAAAGCGCTGTAAAAGGCTTTAAAAAAAAAATAAGAAAGTCTTTTACAGCGCTTTTTTGACAAGCGCTGTAAAGAAAGCGCTGTAAAAGACTTGTGTTTTCACATAATTAAAGGACCTATTAGAGCGTTTTTTGGAAAAGCGCTGTAAAAGGCTTTTAAAAAAAAATAAGAAGGTCTTTTACAGCGCTTTTTTGACAAGCGCCGTAAAAAAAGCGCTGTAAAAGACTTGTGCTTTCATATAATTAAAGGACCTATTAGAGCGCTTTTTGGAAAAGCGCTGTAAAAGACTTTTAAAAAAAAATAAGAAGGTCTTTTACAGCGCTTTTTTGACAAGCACTGTAAAAAAAACGCTGTAAAAGACTTGCGCTTTCACATAATTACAAGACCTGTTAGAGTGCTTTTTGGAAAAGCGCTGTAAAAGGTATTTATAAAAAAATAAGAAGGTCTTTTACAGCGCTTTTTTGACAAGCGCTGTAAAAAAAACGCTGTAAAAGACTTGCGCTTTCACATAATTAAAGGACCTAATAGAGCGCTTTTTGGAAAAGCCCTGTAAAAGGCTTTTAAAAAAGCGCTGTAAAAAAAACGCTGTAAAAAGCGCTGTAATATAATTTCATATATAATAGTAAATCGCTTCAGTTTCCTGTTTATTACATAAACTTCACTACTTTTCAGTGTCCTTCTCCTCTTCATTATCCTTCTCATTGCGAACCCTAATGTCCCTACGAACAATATTGTTAGCCATCTTCATTGCAAATCATCTCCATATTTGTTACTAACCCTACGAACATTATTACGTACTCTTCTCATTGCGAACCCTACTCTGTTCTACGAACCGTTCGTATTTCTGCGCATTCTCGCCGTTCCTTCTTAAGCGAAACCGTAACTCTATGAACCCTACATATTTCTTCGCACTCTTCAGGTATTGTATTCATTTATTCATTTATTTCTTACATATATATATATATATATATATATATTGTGTTTGTTAATGCTAATAATCACATTTATTTGATAGTGCTTTACAAGTTTTCCGAGCTCAACTGGGTGCTACAGTGTCAAAGCAAAAATCAAATAAATCACATGGATTCGAATAAAGGTTTGAAATATATGCCTGTAAAATTTCATTAACAATCAATGCACAAATATTTATTGACTTATATGTTTTATTTTATAGTGCTCTCGTCAAACTAACAACATGGACTACAGATACTGTATATTGCGATTTATGAAGGGGATTGTTGATATAATCCCATAAAGAAATCTAATTGAAATAAAGGAGCTATTACAGCGCTTTTTTTAAAAAGCGCTGTAAAACTAATACAACAAGCAGCGCGTTTTTAGAAGAGATTTACAACGTTTTTTTTTTTATTTTAAAGAGCGGTGTTTTATCTTTTTACAACGCTGGTTACTACAGCGCTTAATTTTTTGAAAAAGCGCTGTAAATGGCTTAAAAAAAGCGCTGTAAAATATCATTTTTGGCGTAGTGGTCATTGGAGCCCTCCCTATGCTTATTCTTGTGTTATTAGGGTTTTTAAGCAATCTTGTGCATCCAATAAGTTTATTTGTGTCATTGGATTAACATTTACGTCATTTTCGTTCTCCCTAGGCTTATTATTATCCAATTAGGGTTTTTAACCAATCTTGTGCATCCAATAGGTGTGTTTGTGTCATTAGATGAACATTTAGGACATTTTCGTTCTCGCTAGGCTTATTCTTGTCCAATTAGGGTTTTTAGGCAATCTTGTGCATCCAATAGGTGTGTTTGTGTCATTGGATGAACATTTACGTTATTTTCGTCCTCCCAAGGCTTATTCTTGTCCAATTAGGGTTTTTAGGCAATCTTGTGCATCCAATAGGTGTGTTTGTGTCATTGGATGAACATTTAGGTCATTTTCGTCCTCCATAGACTTTTTCTTTTCCAATTAGGGTTTTAACCAGTCTTGTGTATCCAATTGGTGTGTTTCTGTCATTCGATGAACATTTATGTCATTTTCGTCCTCCCAAGGCTTATTATTGGCCAATTAGGGGTTTTAACCATTCTTGTGTAACCAATTGGTGTGTTTGTGTCATTTGATGAACATTTAGGTCATTTTCGTCCTCCCTAGGCTTATTCTTGTCCAATTAGGGTTTTTAACTAATCTTGTGCTTCCAATAAGTTCATTTGTGTCATTGGATTAACATTTTGGTCATTTTCGTCCTCCCTAGGCTAATTCTTCTACAATTAGAGTCATTAACCAATCTTGTGCATCCAATAGGTGTGTTTGTGTCTTTGGATGAAGATTGAGGTCATTTTCGTTTGAGTCATTCGACGAACATTTAGGTAATTTTCGTCCTCCCTACATTTAATCTTGTCCAATTAGGGATTTTAACGAGTATTGTGCATCCAATAAGTTCATTTGTGTCATTGGATTAACATTTAGGTCTTTTTCATCCTCCCTAAGCTTATTCTTGTCCAATTAGGGTTTTTAACCAATCTTGTGCACCCCATAGGTGTGTTTGAGTCAGTGGATGAACATTTAGGTCATTTGAGTCCTACCTAGTCTTGTGTAATTAGGGTTTTTAAGCAATCTTGTGCATCCAATAAGTTCATTTGTGTCATTCGATGCTTATTATTGTTTCAAATATGGGGTTTTTAACCCATCTTGTGCATCATATAGGTGTCTTTGTGTCATTGTATAAACATTTAGGTCATTTTAGTCCTCCTTGGGCTAATTATTGTCTAATTAGGGTTTTTAATCAATCTTGTGTATCCAATTGGTGTGTTTGTGTCATTTGATGAACGTTTAGGTCATTTTCTTCCTCTATAGGCTTATTCTTGTCCAATTAGGGTTTTTAACCAATCTAGTGTATCCAATTGATATGTTTGTGTCATTGGATGTATGTTTGGCTCATTTTCGGTATCCCAAGGCTTATTCTTGGCCAATTAGAGTTTTTAACCAATCTTGGGGATCCAATAGGTATGTTTGTGTCATTGGATAAAAAATTAGGTCATATTCGTCCTCCCTAAGCTTATTCTTGTCCAATTAATGTTTTTAACTAATCATGTGCATCCAATAGGTGTGTTTGTGTCATTGGATGAACATTTAGGTCATTTACGTCCTCCTTATGTTTATTCTTCTCCAATTAGGGGTTTTAACCAATCTTGTGTATTTAATTGGTGTGTTTGTGACATTTGATGAACATTTAGGTCATTTTCGTCCTCCCTATACTTATTCTTGTCCAATTAGGGTTTTTAACCAATCTTGTGCATCCAATAGGTGTGTTTGTGTCGTTGGATGAAGATTGAGGTCATTTTTGTCCTCCCTAGGCTTATTCTTGTCCAATTAGGGTTTTTAACCAATCTTGAGCTTCCAATAGGTTTGTTTGTGTCATTCGATGATCATTTAGGTCATTTTTGTCCTCCCTACATTTAATCTTGTCCAATTAGGGAATTTAGCCAGTCTTGTGCATCCAACAAGTTCATTTGTGTCGTTGGATTAACATTTAGGCCATTTTCATTCTCCGAAGGCTTATTCTTGTCCAATTAGGGTTTCTAACCAATCTTGTGCATCAAATAGGTATGTTTGTGTCGTTGGATGAGCATTTATGTCATTTGCATCCTCCCTAGCTTTATTCTTGTCCAATTAGGGTTTTTAACCAATCTTGTGCATCCAATAAGTTCATTTGTGTCATTGGATTAACATTTACGTCATTTTCGTTCTCCGTAGGCTTATTCTTATCCAATTAGGGTTTTTAATGAATCTTGTGCATCCAATAGGTGTGTTTGTGTCATTAGATGAACATTTAGGACATTTTCGTTCTCGCTAGGCTTATTCTTGTCCAATTAGGGTTTTTTACCAATCTTGTGCATCCAATAAATTTATTTTTTGTCATTGGATTAACATTTAGGTTATTTTCGTCCTCCCTAGGTTTATTCTTGTCCAACTAGGGTTTTTAAGCAATCTTGTGCATCCAATAGGTGTGTTTGTGTCATTGGATGAACATTTAGGTCATTTTCGTTCTCCTTAGGCTTTTTCTTTTCCAATTAGGGTTTTATCCAAACTTTTGTATCCAATTGGTGTGTTTGTGTCATTCGATGAACATTTAGGTAATTTTCGTCCTCCCTAGGCTTATTCTTGGCCAATGACGGTTTTTTACCAATCTTGTGTAGCCAATTGGTGTGTTTGAGTCATTGGATGAACATTTAGGTCATTTTCGTCCTCCCTAGGCTTATTCTTGTCCAAGACGGATTTTTAACTAATCTTGTGTTTACAATAGGCTCTTTTGTGTCATTGGATGAACATTTAGGTCATTTTCGTCCTCCCTATATTTAAACTTGTCCAACTAGGGTTTTTAACTAATGTTGTGTGTAACACCTAGTTATGTGGGTATAAAAATTGAGATAATAGCGGAAATTTTTTCAATATTATGTAAGAGAATAAGGTATTGTAATAAATAATGAATTGTTAGAAAGAAGTAATGTGATGAAATCTCAAAATAAATTCTTACCACTGGAAAATGTTTAATAATTAAAATATTCAAAACTAGGCAAATAGTGTCTTATCCCAACATAAAGTACGATGTAGACATTATGTCTACTTATACTTGATGTCCTAACCTAATCGAAAGAAATCAGTCTTCTCAAGGGAGGTAGGACTTCTCATCTCTCGACGTTCTCAACTGTAACACCCCGATTTTCAAAGCGAGGGTGTATTTTTTTTTTCAAAAGAAATTAAAATAAAACAGAGAAATACATAAGGAAATACCTTTGGATAACTATTTATGTCAAAATAATTTACAAGTAGAGGAATAGTTTTTCGAAATATGAATCCACGTATTTACACATCAAAAGGTGGTACATGGAATCCATCGAAAATAACATGTCATGCTGACAATATTAGTATAAGTATAGTCTTCCAATTTAAAATAAGCACAAATCAAAAGAAAGACATTTGTTCCCTCTATGTCAACCTAATCCGATCATTCTACAAGACAAACTAAACACCCTGAGTGATCTCCACGCGCCCCGTAAGATCCTCCTAACATAGCTCCAGTCAGGCATTCCCATCTACATCCCCATCCGCAGGGTACGAACCGGTAGGAGTGTCCTGGCTCTCATCTGAGGGCAAAACCCATATTTCCACAATTGTTGTAAAGGGTCACCAACCGAAATTAACAGTTAAGACATAACATTTAAGTTTTTAAATGCACAAATAACCTTTCGACTTAGCATGCACCTTAAAAGGGTTTTCCATATGCTAAAAGTTCATATAATGCTTACCAAATAAAAATGAAATCAAAATAAGTCTCAAATCAATCAAGTAATAAACAACTGGCCAATCCATTGATGAACCAATTGAGCAATCGATTATCTAACTCAAAATAAGAATTTCTGCTAAGCCAATCGATTGGGAAATCGATTTCCTGAAGGTTTTTAGTGAAACCTGTACTCTAGGCATAATTCAATCAATTGAGAAATCTATTGAATGAATAACTGAGCCCCTGTACTAGAGCCAATCGATTTCCAAATCGATTTTGTCAAAATGGTTGAGCTCCTGTAATGGCCAATCGATTTCCAAATTGATTTTGTCAAAATGGCTGAGCTCTTGTGATAAATCCAATCGATTGCCAAATCGATTTTGAGGAATAGTTTTTAATAGAATCGATTTGGGAATTGATTTCTCTGCATGTTTTTCTAAAACTACACAAACAAACTCAATCACATTCACACAACTCCAAAACATAACACTTAGCAATTTCCTACACAATCACCACGACAACTTGAGTTTTCGAAATAGTTTTACTATCCATCACATTTACACACAATATCAATACATATCACTTAATAGTTACAACTCAATTACAACATCATCTCAAGTACAAACACTTAATCATAATCTTGAATCAAACACGACTCGTGTGCCAAGCACCCTAATGCAATGCGTATATGCCAAAATGCATGGACTCGGAATTCCAAACCAAAACCCTCCTCGAAGGGCCGTAAATCATAATTGTACCGCCTATCACAGGCCGAAGTACCAATTACCGAGGTGCCACCTATCACGCGTCAACACGATTTACTAAAAAACGTAAATCGTAAACGTACCACCTATCACGGGTTAGTACTGTTTACCGAGGTACCACCTATCACGGGTCAGCACGATTTACTAAAAGAAAAAGCGTAAATCATAAACGTACCGCCTATCACAGGCCAAACTACTATTTACCGAGGTGCCACCTATCACGGGTCAGCACAATTTTCGAAAAACGTAAATCGTAAAGGTACCACCTATCACGGGTCAGTACTATTTACCGAGGTGCCACCTATCACGGGTCAGTACTGTTTACCGAGGTGCCACCTATCATGGGTCAGTACTGTTTACCGAGGTGCCACCTATCACGGGTCAGCATGATTTACCAAAATGAAATGCATGAGCATACACTGACTCTACCACGACAATCGTTAAGTAAATGCAGATATTAAAAGATTCCCCATTTTTAATACTCATTTAACTCTAACAATTTTCACGGCAAACACTAAGTAAACCAAGATATTAAGAGATTCCCCATTCTTAATACACGTTTAACTCTAATGGTTTTCACAACAAACATTAAGTAAACAGAGATATTAAAAGATTCCCCATTTTTAATACTCGTTTAACTCTAATGGTTTTCACGACAACCTTAAGTAAACGTAGACATTAAGAGATTCCCCATTCTTAATACTCGTTTAACTCTAATGGTTTTCAAATTCCACACAAAGGAAACACAAACCTATTATTAGATCCAATCCACAACTCACGCCAAAACACATCAATTCATTTCTTCGCAAAATCCAACATACGCATATCAAATTTCATAAGCATTAATTATGAATACGTCAAATACGATGAACACAAATCATCACAACATACCACTCAAACACATCAAATTCCATTTACTCAAAATCATACACAAATGAGTTAAATTCATTTTCCACGAAACATCCATCAATATCGCCAAAACATAACTCTAAGATTTTACCCATAAAGCCTTAGATTCATTTTCCCCAAATCAATACTCCAACCCTAACAAAATTCTTTTCCACATAACCATAGATAAGTCCCTAAATGCAAACTAAAAGTTTGGAAGGAGCCCTTACCTTAACGTTAGCTTTAACGTGCGATTACGGTACCGCGAGTAAATCCGGTAAAATCTCCACTCGTGACGTCGCTTCCAAAGTTGGTTCCCTAGCACCGTAGCGTAGCGGTGAGCAACTTTCCCTTCTATCTCTTAGCGAAACGAAGCTTAGATCTAGATGAAATGTGGAGGTTTGCGTTTGAAGGTTTTGAAATCACTAACACCGTTTTCGAATCAGGGAAGAAGGAAGAAGCTGGGAATTTGTTCTTTCTCACCCACTAGGACTTGGGTTTCTCTTCTTGAACTACAAGAAGCAACGAAAATTAACAAAAGGGGAGGGAGGAAGATGATGGTTCGCGAGGCAGAGGAAGAAGAAGAAGTTTCGTTTCCTTCCTTTCTCTTTCTTTCCTTTCTTCTATTTTCCTCTCTTTCTAATTCCTTTTATTTTCCCTCCAAACAAACATATATATATAACAAATATCTAAAAATATCTAGATATTTTATAAAATTACCATTTCACTCATCACTTCCCAAACCACTTTTTGTTAAAAATATCTACCCTCGTCGAAACTCAATTGACTGATAAAATTTTCTGCAACCAAATATATTTTTAACAAAATTGCCTGGTATTAAATTGTTCGTAACGTAAATAAATTATTCTTCGACAAATAATTTTAATCAGGGCCTCAAACTATATTTTTGGGCATTTAAGCTAATAAAATATTAATAACTTGGCTAAAAGCCTCCGAGTTCAATACCCCAAAATACACAAAAATACATAAAGTATAATTTAAAATTTTGGGTCTTACACCAACGGTCTTAGTATCTGAAAATAACACTTTAATGAGATACAAAATCCGAGTGAATAATACACACAATTTTAAAACAAGTATTATTCTCAACCGGAGCGGTAACCGGAAAATTGATCATGGCACCCGCCTTCATCCAAAAATATTCTTTAGAACTATTCGTGATATAACTAAGATTTCTCTATAATAACAAACTAATTCCAATAATTAATAAAAACTTATCAACTAAATTAACGATAATCCACATCTATCATAATCAGATAATTCCAATATACATATTTATTACAAAAAAATAATCAATTAATCCAATGATGAAGATATACTACTTATGCAAAGTGAGTATTATCTAATCATGTGGAGCACCAGCTCATCCAGTGTTGGGTACAAGACCCATCTGTGTGGAGTTTAAACCTCATCTCTTTGTGAAGTTTAACACTCATCCATATGTGGAGTTTAAACCTCATCTCTTTGTGAAGTTTAAAACTCATCAATATGTGGGGTCTAAGACCCATCCAGGTGGAGTTTAAACCTCAACTCTTTGTGAAGTTTAATACTCATCCATGTGGAGTTTAAACCTCATCTCTTTGTGAAGTTTAAAACTCGTCAATATGTGGGGTCCAAGACCCATCCACGTGGAGTTTAAACCTCATCTCTTTCTGAAGTTTAATACTCATCCATGTGGAATTTAAACCTCATCTCTTTGTGAAGTTTAATACTCATCCATGTGGAGCTTAAGACCTCATCTCTTTGTGAAGTTTAAAACTCATCAATATGGGGGGTCCAAGACCCATGCATGTGGAGTTTAAACCTCATCTCTTTGTGAAGTTTAATACTCATCCATATGGATTTTAAACCTCATCTCTTTGTGAAGTTTAATACTCATCCATGTGGAATTTAAAACCTTATCTCTTTGTGAAGTTTAAAACTCATCAATATGTGGGGTACAAGACCCATCTCCAACAAACACAATCAAAATCATTCATAATTTTAACAATCATATTCGCTAAATCATATTTATAATATAATATTTCATTTGAATATATAATAAAAATGATCATTCAAGAAAATATAGTAAAGCAATCTTTTTAAAGAATATATATTTCTCAAA
>JBBPBR010000078.1:0-14491 GCA_037974775.1 Cicer pinnatifidum
TCATTTTCGTCCTCCCTAGACTTATTCTTGTCCAATTAGGGTTTCTAACCAATCATGTGCATCCAATAGGTGTGTTTGTGTCATTGGATGAACAATTAGGTCATTTTCGTCCTCCTTAGGCTTATTCTTGTCCACTTAGGATTTTTCACCAATCTTGTTCATCCAAAAACTTCATTTGTGTCATTGGATTAACATTTAGGTCATTTTCGTCCTCCCTAGGCTTATTTATGTGCAATTAGGGTTTTTAACCAATCTTGAGCATCCAATAAGTTCATTTGTATCATTAGATTAATATTTAGGTCATTCCCGTCCTCCCTAGGCTTATTTATGTGCATTAGGGTTTTTAACCAATCTTGAGCATCCAATAAGTTCATTTGTGTCATTAGATTAACATTTAGGTCATCTTCGTCCTCCCTAGGCTTATTCTTGTCCAATTAGGATTTTTAACCAATCTTGTGAATCCAATAAGTTCATTTGTGTCATTGGATTAACATTTAGGTCATTTTCGTCCTCCCTAGGCTTATTCTTATACAATTTGGATTTTTAACCAATCTTGTGCATGCAATAAGTTCATTTGTGTCATTGGATTAACATTTAGGTCATTTTCTTCCTCCCTAGGCTTATTATTGTCCAATTATGGTTTTTAACCAATCTTGTGCATCCAATAAGTTCATTTGTGTCATTGGATTAACATTTAGGTCATTATCGTCCTTCCTAGGCTTATTCTTGTCCAATTAGTATTTTTAACCAATCTTGTGCATCCAATAGGCTCAGTTCTGTCATTGGATTAACATTTAGGTCATTTTCGTCCTCCCTAGGCTTATTCTTGTGCAATTAGGGTTTTTAACCAATCTTATGCATCCAATAAATTCATTTGTGTCATTGGATTAACATTTAGGTCATTTTCGTCCTCCCTAGGCTTATTCTTTTGCAATTAGGATTTTTAATAAATCTTGTGCATCCAATAAGTTCATTTATGTCATTGGATTAACATTTAGGTCATTTTCGTCCTCCCTAGGCATATTCTGGTCCAATTATGGTTTTTAACCAATCATGTGCATCCAATAGGTGTGTTTGAGTCATTGGATGAATAGTTAGGTCATTTTCGTCCTCCCTAGACTTATTCTTGTCCAATTAGGGTTTCTAACCAATCATGTGCATCCAATAGGTGTGTTTGTGTCATTGGATGAACAATTAGGTCATTTTCGTCCTCCTTAGGCTTATTCTTGTCCACTTAGGATTTTTCACCAATCTTGTTCATCCAAAAACTTCATTTGTGTCATTGGATTAACATTTAGGTCATTTTCGTCCTCCCTAGGCTTATTTATGTGCAATTAGGGTTTTTAACCAATCTTGAGCATCCAATAAGTTCATTTGTATCATTAGATTAATATTTAGGTCATTCCCGTCCTCCCTAGGCTTATTTATGTGCATTAGGGTTTTTAACCAATCTTGAGCATCCAATAAGTTCATTTGTGTCATTAGATTAACATTTAGGTCATCTTCGTCCTCCCTAGGCTTATTCTTGTCCAATTAGGATTTTTAACCAATCTTGTGAATCCAATAAGTTCATTTGTGTCATTGGATTAACATTTAGGTCATTTTCGTCCTCCCTAGGCTTATTCTTATACAATTTGGATTTTTAACCAATCTTGTGCATGCAATAAGTTCATTTGTGTCATTGGATTAACATTTAGGTCATTTTCTTCCTCCCTAGGCTTATTATTGTCCAATTATGGTTTTTAACCAATCTTGTGCATCCAATAAGTTCATTTGTGTCATTGGATTAACATTTAGGTCATTATCGTCCTTCCTAGGCTTATTCTTGTCCAATTAGTATTTTTAACCAATCTTGTGCATCCAATAGGCGTGTTTATGTCATTGGATGAACATTTTGGTCATTTTCGTCCTCCCTAGGCTTATTCTTTTGCAATTAGGGTTTTTAATAAATCTTGTGCATCCAATAAGTTCATTTATGTCATTGGATTAACATTTAGGTCATTTTCGTCCTCCCTAGGCATATTCTTGTCCAATTATGGTTTTTAACCAATCTTGTGCATCCAATAGGTGTGTTTGTGTCATTGGATGAACAGTTAGGTCATTTTCGTCCTCCCTAGACTTATTCTTGTCCAATTAGGGTTTTTAACCAATCTTGTGCATCCAATAGGTGTGTTTGTGTCATTGGATGAACAATTAGGTCATTTTCGTCCTCCCTAGGCTTATTCTTGTCCAATTAGGGTTTTTAACCAATCTTGTGCATCCAATAACTTCATTTGTGTCATTGGATGATCAATTAGGTCATTTTCGTCCTCCCTAGGCATAATCTTGTCCAACTAGGGTTTTAAACCAATCTTGTGCATCCAATAGGTGTGTTTGTGTCATTGGATGATCAATTAGGTCATTTTCGTCCTCCCTAGGCTTATTCTTGTCCAATTAGGGTTTTTAACCAATCTTGTGCATCCAATAGGTGTGTTTGTGTTATTGGATGATCAATAAGGTCATTTTCGTCCTCCCTAGGCATATTCTTGTCCAATTAGGGTTTTTAACCAATCTTGTGCATCCAATAGGTGTGTTTGTGTCATTGGATGATCAATTAGGTCATTTTCGTCCTCCCTAGGCTTATTCTTGTCCAATTAGGGTTTTTAACCAATCTTGTGCATCCAATAAGTTCATTTGTGTCATTGGATGATCAATTAGGTCATTTTCGTCCTCCCTAGGCATATTCTTGTCCAGTTAGGGTTTTTAACCAATCTTGTGCATCCAATAGGTGGGTTTGTGTCATTGGATGATCAATTAGGTCATTTTCGTCCTCCCTAGGCTTATTCTTGTCCAATTAGGGTTTTTAACCAATCTTGTGCATCCAATAAGTTCATTAGTGTCATTGGATGATCAATTAGGTCATTTTCGTCCTCCTTGGGCATGTTCTTGTCCAACTAGGGTTTTTAACCAATCTTGTGCATCCAATAGGTGTGTTTGTGTCATTGGATGATCAATTAGGTCATTTTCGTCCTCCCTAGGCTTATTCTTGTCCAATTAGGGTTTTTAACCAATCTTGTGCATCCAATAAGTTTGTTTGTGTCATTGAATTAATATTTAGGTCATTTTAGTCCTCCCTTGGCATATTCTTGTCCAATTAGGGGTTTTAACCAATCTAGTGCATCCAATAGGTGTGTTTGTGTCATTGGATGATCAATTAGGTCACTTTCGTCCTCCCTAGGCATATTCTTGTCCAATTAGGGTTTTTAACCAATCTTGTGCATCCAATAGGTGTGTTTGTGTCATTGGATGATCAATTAGGTCATTTTCGTCCTCCCTAGGCTTATTGTTGTCCAATTAGGGTTTTTAACCAATCTTGTGCATCCAATAAGTTGAGTTGTGTCATTGGATTAACATTTAGGTCATATTCGTCCTCCCTAGGCTTATTCTTGTCCAATTAGGGTTTTTAACCAATCTTGTGCATCCAATAAGTTCATTTGTGTCATTGGATTAACATTTAGGTCATTTTCGTCCTCCCTAGGCATATTCTTGTCCAATTAGGGTTTTTAACCAATCTTGTGCATCCAATACGTTCATTTGTGTCATTGGATGATCAATTAGGTCATTTTCGTCCTCCCTAGGCATATTCTTGTCCAATTAGAGTTTTAGACCAATCTTGTGCATCCAATAGGTGTGTTTGTGTCATTGGATGATCAATTAGGTTATTTTCGTCCTCCCTATGCTTATTCTTGTCCAATTAGGGTTTTTAACTAATCTTGTGCATCCAATAAATTCATTTGTGTCATTGGATGATCAATTAGGTCATTTTCGTCCTCCCTAGGCATATTCTTGTCCAATTAGGGTTTTTAACCAATCTTGTGCATCCAATAGGTGTGTTTGTGTCATTGGATGATCAATTAGGTTATTTTTATCCTCCCTAGGCTTATTCTTGTCCAATTAGGGTTTTTAACCAATCTTGTGCATCCAATAGGTGTGTTTGTGTCATTGGATGATCAATTAGGTCATTTTCGTCCTCCCTAGGCATATTCTTGTCCAATTAGGGTTTTTAACCAATCTTGTGCATCCAATAGGTGTGTTTATGTCATTGGATGATCAATTAGGTCATTTTCGTCCTCCATAGGCATATTCTTGTCCAATTAGGGTTTTTAACCAATCTTGTGCATCCAATAGGTGTGTTTGTGGCAATGGATGATCAATTAGGTCATTTTCGTCCTCCCTAGGCTTATTCTTGTCCAATTAGGGTTTTTAACCAATCTTGTGCATCCAATAGGTGTGTTTGTGTCATTGGATGATCAATTAGGTAATTTTCGTCCTCCCTAGGCTTATTCTTGTCCAATTAGGGTTTTTAACCAATCTTGTGCATCCAATAGGTGTGTTTGTGTCATTGGAACATCAATTAGGTCATTTTCGTCCTCCCTAGGTTTATTCTTGTCCAATTTGGGTTTTTAACCAATCTTGTGCATCCAATAAGTTCATTTGTGTCATTGGATGATCAATTAGGTCATTTTCGTCCTCCCTAGGCTTATTCTTGTCCAATTAGGGTTTTTAACCAATCTTGTGCATCCAATAAGTTCATTTGTGTCATTGGATTAACATTTAGGTCATTTTCGTCATCCCTAGGCTTATTCTTGTCCAATTAGGGTTTTTAACCAATCTTCTGCAACCAAAAAGTTCATTTGTGTCATTGGATGAACATTTAGGTCATTTTCGTCCTCCGTAGCCTTATTTATGTGCAATTAGGGTTTATAACCAATCTTATACATCCAATAAGTTCATTTGTTTCATTGGATTAACATTTAGGTCATTTTCGTCCTCTCTAGGGTTATTTATGTGCAATTAGGGTTTTTAACCAAACTTGTGCATCCAATAAGTTCATTTGTGTCATTGGATTAACATTTAGGTCATTTTCGTCCTCCCTAGGCTTATTCTTGTCCAATTAGGGTTTTTAACCAATCTTGTGCATCCAATAAGTTCATTTGTGTCATTGGATTAACATTTAGGTCATTTTCGTCCTCCCTAGGCTTATTCTTGTGCAATTTGGGTTTTTAACCAATCTTGTGCATCCAATAAGTTCATTTGTGTTATTGGATTAACATTTTGGTCATTTTCGTCCTCCCTAGGTATATTCTTGTCCGATTAAGATTTTTAACCAATCTTGTGCATCCAATAAGTTCATTTGTGTCATTGGATTAACATTTAGGTCATTTTCGTCCTCCCTAGGCTTATTCTTGTGCAATTAGGGTTTTTAACCAATCTTGTGCATCCAATAAGTTCATTTGTGTTATTGGATTAACATTTTGGTCGTTTTCGTCCTCCCTAGGCATATTCTTGTCCGATTAGGATTTTTAACCAATCTTGTGCATCCAATAAGTTCATTTGTGACATTGGATTAACATTTAGGTCATTTTCGTCCTCCCTAGGCTTATACTTGTCCAATTAGGGTTTTTAACCAATCTTGTGCATCCAATAGGTGTGTTTATGTCATTGGATGAACATTTATGTCATTTTCATCCTCCCAAGGCTTATTCTTTTGCAATTAGGGTTTTTAACCAATCTTGGGCATCCAATACGTGTGTTTGTGTTATTGGAGGAACAATTAGGTCATTTTCGTCCACCCTATGCTTATTCTTAAGCAATTAGGGTTTTTAATCAATCTTGTGCATCCAATAAGTTCATTTGTGTCATTGGATTAACATTTAGGTCATTTTCGTCCTCCCTAGGCTTATTCTTGTCCAATTAGGGTTTTTAACCAATCTTGTGCATCCAATAAGTTCATTTGTGTCATTGGATTAACATTTAGGTCATTTTCGTCATACCTAGGCTTATTCTTGTCCAATTAGGGTTTTTAACCAATCTTGTGCATCCAATAAGTTCAGTTCTGTCATTGGATTAACATTTAGGTCATTTTCGTCCTCCCTAGGCTTATTCTTGTCCAATTAGGGTTTTTAACCAATCTTGTGCATCCAATAGGTGTGTTTATGTCATTGGATGAACATTTATGTCATTTTCATCCTCCCAAGGCTTATTCTTTTGCAATTAGGGTTTTTAACCAATCTTGGGCATCAAATACGTGTGTTTGTGTTATTGGATGAACAATTAGGTCATTTTCGTCCTCCCTAGGCTTATTCTTATGCAATTAGGGTTTTTAATCAATCTTGTGCATCCAATAAGTTCATTTGTGTCATTGGATTAACATTTAGGTCATTTTCGTCCTCCCTAGGCTTATTCTTGTCCAATTAGGGTTTTTAACCAATCTTGTGCATCCAATAAGTTCATTTGTGTCATTGGATTAACACTTAGGTAATTTTCGTCCTCCCTAGGCTTATTCTTGTGCAATTTGGGTTTTTAACCAATCTTGTGCATCCAATAGGTTTGTTTGTGTCATTGGATGAACAATTAAGTCATTTTCATCCTCCCAAGGCTCATTCTTGTCCAATTAGGGTTTTTAACCAATCTTGTGCATCCAATTGGTGTGTTTACGTCATTGAATGAACGTTTAGGTCATTTTCATCCTCCCAAGGCTCATTCTTGTGCAATTAGGGTTTTTAACCAATCTTGGGCATCCAATTGGTATGTTTGTGTTATTGGATGAACAGTTAGGTCATTTTCATCCTCCCAAGGCTCACTCTTGTGCAATTAGGGTTTTGAACCAATCTTAGGCATCCAATAGGTATGTTTGTGTTATTGGATGAACAGTTAGGTCACTTTCTTTCTCCCTAGGCTTATTCTTGTCCAATTTGGGTTTTTAACCAATCTTGTGCATCCGATAGTTGTGTTTGTGTTATTGGATGAACAGTTAGGTCATTTTCGTCCTCCCTAGGCTTATTCTTGTCCAATTAGGGTTTTTAACCAATCTTGTGCAACCAATAAGTTCAGTTCTGTCATTGGATTAACATTTAGGTCATTTTCGTCCTCCCTAGGCTTATTCTTGTGCAATTAGGGTTTTTAACCAATCTTATGCATCCAATAAATTCATTTGTGTCATTGGATTAACATTTAGGTCATTTTCGTCCTCCCTAGGCTTATTCTTGTCCAATTAGGGATTTTAACCAATCTTGTGCATCCAATAGGTGTGTTTATGTCTTTGGATGAACATTTAGGTCATTTTCATCCTCCCAAGGCTTATTCTTGTGAAATTAGGGTTTTTAACCAATCTTGGGCATTCAATAGGTGTGTCTGTGTTATTTGATGAACATTTAGGTCATTTTCTTCCTCCCTAGGCTTATTCTTGTCCAATTTAGGTTTTTAACCAATCTTGTGCATCAAATACGTGTGTTTGTGTTATTGGATGAACAATTAGGTCAGTTTCATCCTTTCTAGGCTTATTCTTATGAAATTAGGGTTTTTAATCAATCTTGTTCATCCAATAAGTTAATTTGTGTCATTGGATTAACATTTAGGTCATTTTCGTCCTCCCTAGGCTTATTCTTGTCCAATTAGGGTTTTTAACCAATCTTGTGCATCCAATAGGTGTGTTTATGTCATTGGATGAACATTTTGGTCATTTTCGTCCTACCTAGGCTTATTCTTGTCCAATTAAGGTTTTTAACTAATAGTGTGCATCGAATAAGTTCATTTGTGTCATTGGCTTAACATTTAGCTCATTTTCGTCCTCCCTAATTTGGGTTTTTAACCAATCTTGTGCATCCAATAAGTTCATTTGTGTTATTGGATTAACATTTTGGTCATTTTCGTCCTCCCTAGGTATATTCTTGTCCGATTAAGATTTTTAACCAATCTTGTGCATCCAATAAGTTCATTTGTGTCATTGGATTAACATTTAGGTCATTTTCGTCCTCCCTAGGCTTATTCTTGTGCAATTTGGGTTTTTAACCAATCTTGTGCATCCAATAAGTTCATTTGTGTTATTGGATTAACATTTTGGTCGTTTTCGTCCTCCCTAGGCATATTCTTGTCCGATTGGGATTTTTAACCAATCTTGTGCATCCAATAAGTACATTTGTGACATTGGATTAACATTTAGGTCATTTTCGTTCTCCCTAGGCTTATTCTTGTCCAATTAGGGTTTTAACCAATCTTGTGCATCCAATAGGTGTGTTTATGTCATTGGATGAACATTTATGTCATTTTTATCCTCCCAAGGCTTATTCTTTTGCAATTAGGGTTTTTAACCAATCTTGGGCATCAAATGCGTGTGTTTGTGTTATTGGATGAACAATTAGGTCATTTTCGTCCTCCCTAGGCTTATTCTTATGCAATTAGGGTTTTTAATCAATCTTGTGCATCCAAAAAGTTCATTTGTGTCATTGGATTAACATTTAGGTCATTTTCGTCCTCCCTAGGCTTATTCTTGTCCAATTAGGGTTTTTAACCAATCTTGTGCATCCAATAAGTTCATTTGTGTCATTGGATTAACATTTAGGTCATTTTCGTCATACCTAGGCTTATTCTTGTCCAATTAGGGTTTTTAACCAATCTTGTGCATCCAATAAGTTCAGTTCTGTCATTGGATTAACATTTAGGTCATTTTCGTCCTCCCTAGGCTTATTCTTGTCGAATTAGGGTTTTTAACCAATCTTGTGCATCCAATAGGTGTGTTTATGTCATTGGATGAACATTTATGTCATTTTCATCCACCCAAGGCTTATTCTTTTGCAATTAGGGTTTTTAACCAATCTTGGGCATCAAATACGTGTGTTTGTGTTATTGGATGAACAATTAGGTCATTTTCGTCCTCCCTAGGCTTATTCTTATGCAATTAGGGTTTTTAATCAATCTTGTGCATCCAATAAGTTCATTTGTGTCATTGGATTAACATTTAGGTCATTTTCGTCCTCCCTAGGCTTATTCTTGTCCAATTAGGGTTTTTAACCAATCTTGTGCATCCAATAAGTTCATTTGTGTCATTGGATTAACATTTAGGTCATTTTCGTCCTCCCTAGGCTTATTCTTGTGCAATTTGGGTTTTTAACCAATCTTGTGCATCCAATAAGTTCATTTGTGTTATTGGATTAACATTTTGGTCATTTTCGTCCTCCCTAGGTATATTCTTGTCCGATTAAGATTTTTAACCAATCTTGTGCATCCAATAAGTTCATTTGTGTCATTGGATTAACATTTAGGTCATTTTCGTCCTCCCTAGGCTTATTCTTGTGCAATTAGGGTTTTTAACCAATCTTGTGCATCCAATAAGTTCATTTGTGTTATTGGATTAACATTTTGGTCGTTTTCGTCCTCCCTAGGCATATTCTTGTCCGATTAGGATTTTTAACCAATCTTGTGCATCCAATAAGTACATTTGTGACATTGGATTAACATTTAGGTCATTTTCGTTCTCCCTAGGCTTATTCTTGTCCAATTAGGGTTTTTAACCAATCTTGTGCATCCAATAGGTGTGTTTATGTCATTGGATGAACATTTATGTCATTTTTATCCTCCCAAGGCTTATTCTTTTGCAATTAGGGTTTTAACCAATCTTGGGCATCAAATGCGTGTGTTTGAGTTATTGGATGAACAATTAGGTCATTTTCGTCCTCCCTAGGCTTATTCTTATGCAATTAGGGTTTTTAATCAATCTTGTGCATCCAATAAGTTCATTTGTGTCATTGGATTAACATTTAGGTCATTTTCGTCCTCCCTAGGCTTACTCTTGTCCAATTAGGGTTTTTAACCAATCTTGTGCATCCAATAAGTTCATTTGTGTCATTGGATTAACATTTAGGTCATTTTCGTCATACCTAGGCTTATTCTTGTCCAATTAGGGTTTTTAACCAATCTTGTGCATCCAATAAGTTCAGTTCTGTCATTGGATTAACATTTAGGTCATTTTCGTCCTCCCTAGGCTTATTCTTGTCCAATTAGGGTTTTTAACCAATCTTGTGCATCCAATAGGTGTGTTTATGTCATTGGATGAACATTTATGTCATTTTCATCCTCCCAAGGCTTATTCTTTTGCAATTAGGGTTTTTAACCAATCTTGGGCAACAAATACGTGTGTTTGTGTTATTGGATGAACAATTAGGTCATTTTCGTCCTCCCTAGGCTTATTCTTATGCAATTAGGGTTTTTAATCAATCTTGTGCATCCAATAAGTTCATTTGTGTCATTGGATTAACATTTAGGTCATTTTCGTCCTCCCTAGGCTTATTCTTGTCCAATTAGGGTTTTTAACCAATCTTGTGCATCCAATAGGTGTGTTTATGTCATTGGATGAACATTTTGGTCATTTTCGTCCTACCTAGGCTTATTCTTGTCCAATTAAGGTTTTTAACTAATAGTGTGCATCGAATAAGTTCATTTGTGTCATTGGCTTAACATTTAGCTCATTTTCGTCCTCCCTAATTTGGGTTTTTAACCAATCTTGTGCATCCAATAAGTTCATTTGTGTTATTGGATTAACATTTTGGTCATTTTCGTCCTCCCTAGGTATATTCTTGTCCGATTAAGATTTTTAACCAATCTTGTGCATCCAATAAGTTCATTTGTGTCATTGGATTAACATTTAGGTCATTTTCGTCCTCCCTAGGCTTATTCTTGTGCAATTTGGGTTTTTAACCAATCTTGTGCATCCAATAAGTTCATTTGTGTTATTGGATTAACATTTTGGTCGTTTTCGTCCTCCCTAGGCATATTCTTGTCCGATTGGGATTTTTAACCAATCTTGTGCATCCAATAAGTACATTTGTGACATTGGATTAACATTTAGGTCATTTTCGTTCTCCCTAGGCTTATTCTTGTCCAATTAGGGTTTTAACCAATCTTGTGCATCCAATAGGTGTGTTTATGTCATTGGATGAACATTTATGTCATTTTTATCCTCCCAAGGCTTATTCTTTTGCAATTAGGGTTTTTAACCAATCTTGGGCATCAAATGCGTGTGTTTGTGTTATTGGATGAACAATTAGGTCATTTTCGTCCTCCCTAGGCTTATTCTTATGCAATTAGGGTTTTTAATCAATCTTGTGCATCCAATAAGTTCATTTGTGTCATTGGATTAACATTTAGGTCATTTTCGTCCTCCCTAGGCTTATTCTTGTCCAATTAGGGTTTTTAACCAATCTTGTGCATCCAATAAGTTCATTTGTGTCATTGGATTAACATTTAGGTTATTATCGTCCTACCTAGGCTTATTCTTGTCCAATTAGGGTTTTTAACCAATCTTGTGCAACCAATAAGTTCAGTTCTGTCATTGGATGAACATTTAGGTCATTGGATGAACATTTAGGTCATTTACGTCCTCCCTAGGCTTATTCTTGTGCAATAAAGGTTTTTTAACCAATCTTGAGATCCAATAAGTTCATTTGTGTCATTAGATTAACATTTAGGTCATTTTCGTCCTCCCTAGGTTTATTCTTGTCCAATTAGGGTTTTTAACCAATCTTGTGCGTCCAATAAGTTCATTTGTGTCATTGGATTAACAATTAAGTCATATTTGTCCTCCCTAAGCACATTCTTGTCCAATTAGGGTTTTTAACCAATCTTGTGCATCCAATAGGTGTGTTTGTGTTATTGCATGAACATTTAGGTCATTTTTTTCCTCCCTAGGCTTATTCTTGTCCAATTTGGGTTTTTAACCAATATTGTGCATCCAATAAGTTCATTTATATCTTTGGATGAACAATTAGGTCATTTTCGTCCTCCCTAGGCTTATTCTTGTCCAATAAGGGTTTTTAACCAATGTTGTGCATCCAATAGGTGTGTTTATGTCATTGGATAAACATTTTGGTCATTTTCTTCCTCCCTAGGCTTATTCTTGTGCAATTATGGTTTTTAACCAATCTTCTGCATCCACAAATTTCATTTGTGTCATTGGATTAACATTTAGGTCATTTTCATCCTCCTTAGGCTTAATCTTGTCTAATTAGGGTTTTTAACCATTCTTGTGCATCCAATACGTGTGTTTATGTTATTAGATGAACATTTAGGACATTTTCGTACTCCCTAGTCTTATTCTTGTGCAATTATGGTTTTTAACCATTCTTGTGCATCCAAAAATTTCATTTGGGTCATTGGATTAACATTTAGTTCATTTTTGTCCTTCCTAGGCTTATTTATGTGCAATTAGGGTTTTTAACCAATCTTGATGTATCCAATAAGTTCATTTGTGTCATTAGATTAACATTTAGGTCATTTACGTCCTACCTAGGTTTATTTATGTGCAATTAGGGTTTTTAACCAATCTTGAGCATCCAATAAGTTCATTTGTGTCATTAGATTAACATTTAGGTCATTTTCGTCCTCCCTAGGCATATTTATGTGCAATTAGGGTTTTTAACCAATCTTGTGCATCCAATAAGTTCATTTGTGTCATTGGATTAACACTTAGGTAATTTTCGTCCTCCCTAGGCTTATTCTTGTGCAATTTGGGTTTTAAACCAATCTTGTGCATCCAATAAGTTCATTTGTGTTATTGGATTAACATTTTGGTCGTTTTCGTCCTCCCTAGGCATATTCTTGTCCGATTAGGATTTTTAACCAATCTTGTGCATCCAATAAGTACATTTGTGACATTGGATTAACATTTAGGTAATTTTCGTCCTCCCTAGGCTTATTGTTGTACAATTAGGGTTTTTAATCAATCTTGTGCATCCAATAGGTTTGTTTGTGTCATTGGATGTACAATTAAGTCATTTTGTCCTCCCTAGACTTTTTCTTGTCCAATTAGGGTTTTTAACCAATCTTGTGCATCCAATGGGTGTGTTTATGTCATTGAATGAACGTTTAGGTCATTTTCATCCTCCCAAGGCTCATTCTTGTCCAATTAGGGTTTTTAACCAATCTTGTGCATCCAATTGGTGTGGTTATGTCATTGAATGAACGTTTAGGTCATTTTCATCCTCCCAAGGCTCATTCTTGTGCAATTAGGGTTTTTAACCAATCTTGGGCATCCAATAGGTATGTTTGTGTTATTGGATGAACAGTTAGGTCATTTTCTTTCTCCCTAGGCTTATTCTGGTCCAATTTGGGTTTTTAACCAATCTTGTGCATCCGATAGTTGTGTTTGTGTTATTGGATGAACAGTTAGGTCATTTTCGTCCTCCCAAGGCTTATTCTTGTCCAATTAGGGTTTTTAACCAATCTTGTGCATCCAATAGGTGTGTTTATGTCATTGGATGAACATTTATATCATTTTCATCCTCCCAAGGCTTATTCTTTTGCAATTAGGGTTTTTAACCAATCTTGGGCATCAAATACGTGTGTTTGTGTTATTGGATGAACAATTAGGTCATTTTTGTCCTCCCTAGGCTTATTCTTAGGCAATTAGGGTTTTTAACCAATCTTGAGCATCCAATAAGTTCATTTGTGTCATTGGATTAACATTTAGGTCATTTTCGTCCTCCCTAGGCATATTTATGTGCAATTAGGGTTTTTAACCAATCTTGAGCATCCAATAAGTTGATTTGTGTCAATAGATTAACATTTAGGTCATTTTCGTCCTCCCTAGGCTTATTCTTGTCCAATTAATGTTTTTCACAAATCTTGTGCATCCAATAAGTTCAATTGTGTCATTGGATTAACATTTAGGTCATTTTCATCCTTCCTAGGCTTATTCTTGTCCAATTAGGGTTTTTAACCAATCTTGTGCATCCAATAGGTGTGTTTATGTCATTGGATGAACATTTAGATCATTTTCGCCCTCCCAAGGCTTATTCTTGTGAAATTATGGTTTTTAACCAATCTTGTGCATCCAAAAATTTCATTTGTGTCATTGGACTAACATTTAGGTCATTTTCATCCTCCCTAGGCTTATTTATGTGCAATTAGGGTTTTTAATCAATCTTGTGCGTCCAATAAGTTCATTTGTGTTATTAGATTAACATTTAGGTCATTTGCGTCCTCCCTAGGCTTATTCTTGGGCAATTAGGGTTTTTAACCAATCTTGTGCGTCCAATAAGTTCATTTATGTCATTGGATTAACATTTAGGTCATTTTTGTCCTCCATAAGCATATTCTTGTCCATTTAGGGTTTTTAACCAATCTTGTGCATCCAATAGATGTGCTTGTGTCATTGGATGAACAATTAGGTCGTTTTTAGCTTCCCTAGACTTATTCATGTCCAATAAGGGTTTTTAACCAATCCTGTGCATCCAATAGGTGTGTTTGTGTCATTGAATGAACATTTAGGTCATCTTCTTCCTCCCTAGGCTTATTCTTCTCCAATTTGGGTTTTTAACCAATCTTGTGCATCCAATAAGTTATTTTGTGTCATTGGATTAATAATTAGGTCATTTTCGTCCTTCATAGGCTTAATCATGTTCAATTAGGGTTTTTAACCATTCTTGTGCATCCAATACGTGTGTTTATGTTATTGGATTAACATTTAGGTCATTTTCGTCCTCCCTAGGCTTATTTATGTGCAATTAGGGTTTTTAACCAATCTTGAGCATCCAATAAGTTCATTTGTGTCATTAGATTAACATTTAGTTCATTTTTGTCCTCCCTATGCTTATTTATGTGCAATTAGGGTTTCTATCCAATCTTGAGCATCCAATAAGTTCATTTGTGTCATTAGATTAACATTTAGGTCATTTTC
>JBBPBR010000083.1:0-26118 GCA_037974775.1 Cicer pinnatifidum
TAATTGGACAAGAATAAGACTAGGGAGGACGAAAATGACCTAAATGTTTATCCAATGACACAAACACACCTATTGGATGCACAAGATTGGTTAAAAACCCTAATTGGACAAGAATAAGACTAGGGAGGACGAAGATGACCTAAATGTTTATCCAATGACACAAACACACCTATTGGATGCACAAGATTGGTTAAAAACCCTAATTGGACAAGAATAAGCCTAGGGAAGACGAAAATGACCTAAATGTTCATCCAATGACACAAATGAACTTATTGGATGCACAAGATTGGTTAAAAACCCTAATTGGACAAGAATAAGCATATGGAGGAAGAAAATGACCTAAATGTTCATCCAATGACACAAATCAACTTATTGGATGCACATGATTGGTTAAAAATCCTAATTGGACAAGAATAAGCCTAGGGAGGACGAAAATGACCTAAATGTTCGTCCAATGACACAAACACACCTATTGGATGCACAAGATTGCATAAAAACCTTAATTGGACAAGAATACGACTAGGGAGGATGAAAATCACCTAAATGTTCCTCCATTGACACAAACACACCTATTGGATGCACAAGATTGCATAAAAACCCTAATTGGACAAGAATAAGACTAGGGAGGATGAAAATGACCTAAATGTTCATCCAATGAAACAAATGAACTTATTGTATGCACAAGATTGGTTAAAAACCCTAATTGGACAAGAATAAGCCTAGGGAGGGCGAAAATGACCTAAATGTTCGTCCAATGACACAAACACACCTATTGGATGGACAAGTTTGCATAAAAACCCTAATTGGACAAAAATAAGACTAGGGAGGACGAAAATGACCTAAATGTTCCTCCAATGACACAAATGAACTTATTGGATGCACAAGGTTGGTTAAAAACCCTAATTGGACAAGAATAAGCCTAGGGAGGACGAAAATTACCTAAATGTGCAACCAATGACACAAATGAACTTATTGGATGCACAAGGTTGGTTAAAAACCCTAATTGGACAAGAATAAGCCTAGGGAGGACGAAAATGACCTAAATGTTCGTCCAATGACACAAACACACCTATTGGATGCACAAGATTGCATAAAAACCCTAATTGGACAAGAATAAGACTAGGGAGGACAATAATGACCTAAATGTTTATCCAATGACAAAAACACACCTATTGGATGCACAAGATTGGTTAAAAACCCTAATTGGACAAGAATAAGCATAGAGAAGACGAAAATGACCTAAATGTTCATCCAATGACACAGATGTACTTATTGGATGCACAACGTTGGTTAAAAACCCTAATTGGACAAGAATAAGTCTAGGGAGGACGAAAATGACCTAAATGTTCGTCCAATGACACAAACACACCTATTGGATGCACAAGATTGCATAAAAACCCTAATTGGACAAGAATAAGACTAGGGAGGACGAAAATGACCAAAATGTTCCTCCAATGACACAAACACACCTATTGGATGCACAAGATTGCATAAAAACCCTAATTGGACAAGAATAAGACTAGGGAGGACGAAAATGACCTAAATGTTTATCCAATGACACAAACACACCTATTGGATGCACAAGATTGGTTAAAATCGCTAATTGGACAAGAATAAGCCTAGGGAAGACGAAAATGACCTAAATGTTCATCTAATGACACAAATGAACTTATTGGATGCACAACGTTGGTTAAAAACCCTAATTGGACAAGAATAAGTCTAGGGAGGACGAAAATGACCTAAATGTTCGTCCAATGACACAAACACACCTATTGGATGCACAAGATTGCATAAAAACCCTAATTGGAGAAGAATAAGACTAGGGAGGACGAAAATGACCTAAATGTTTATCCAATGACACAAACACACCTATTGGATGCACAAGATTGGCTAAAAACCCTAATTGGACAAGAATAAGCCTAGGGAGGACGAAAATGACCTAAATGTTCGTCCATTGACACAAACACACCTATTGGATGCACAAGATTGCATAAAAACCCTAATTGGACAAGAATTAGACTAGGGAGGACGAAAATGACCTAAATCTTCCTCCAATGACACAAATGAACTTATTGGATGCACAACGTTGGTTAAAAACCCTAATTGGACAAGAATAAGTCTAGGGAGGACGAAAATGACCTAAATGTTCGTCCAATGACACAAACACACCTATTGGATGCACAAGATTGCATAAAAACCCTAATTGGAGAAGAATAAGACTAGGGAGGACGAAAATGACCTAAATGTTTATCCAATGACACAAACACACCTATTGGATGCACAAGATTGGTTAAAAACCCTAATTGGACAAGAATAAGCCTAGGGAAGACGAAAATGACCTAAATGTTCTTCCAATGACACAAATGAACTTATTGGATGCACAAGATTGGTTAAAAACCCTAATTGGACAAGAATAAGCCTAGGGAGGACGAAAATGACCTAAATGTTCATCCAATGACACAAATGAACTTATTGGATGCCCAAGATTGGTTAAAAACCCTAATTGTACAAGAATAAGCCTAGGGAGGACGAAAATGATCTAAATGTTCCTCCAATGACACAAATGAACTTATTGGATGCACAAGATTGGTTAAAAACCCTAATTGGACAAGAATAAGCCTAGGGAAGACGAAAATGACCTAAATGTTCATCCAATGACACAAATGAACTTATTGGATGCACAAGATTGGTTAAAAACCCTAATTGGACAAGAATAAGCCTAGGGAGGACGAAAATGACCTAAATGTTCATCTAATGACACAAATGAACTTATTGGATGCACAAGATTGGTTAAAAACCTTAATTGGACAAGAATTAGCCTAGGGAGGACGAAAATGACCTAAATGTTCGTCCAATGACACAAACACACCTATTGGATGCACAAGATTACATAAAAACCCTAATCGGACAAGAATAAGACTAGGGAGGACGAAAATGACCTAAATGTTTATCCAATGACAAAAACACACCTATTGGATGCACAAGATTGGTTAAAAACCCTAATTGGACAAGAATAAGCCTAGGGAAGACGAAAATGACCTAAATGTTCATCCAATGACACAAATGAACTTATTGGATGCACAAGATTGGTTAAAAACCCTATTGGACAAGAATAAGGATAGGGAGGACGAAAATGACCTAAATGTTCATCCAATGACACAAATGAACTTATTGGATGCACAAGATTTCTTAAAAACCCTAATTGGACAAGAATAAGCATAGGGAGGGCGAAAATGACCTAAATGTTCGTCCAATGACACAAACACACCTATTGGATGGACAAATTTGCATAAAAACCCTAATTGGACAAAAATAAGACTAGGGAGGACGAAAATTACCCAAATGTTCCTCCAATGACACAAATGAACTTATTGGATGCATAAGGTTGGTTAAAAACCCTAATTGGACAAGAATAAGCCTAGGGAGGACGAAAATTACATAAATGTTCAACCAATGACACAAATAAACCTATTGGATGCACAAGGTTGGTTAAAAACCCTAATTGGACAAGAATAAGCCTAGGGATGACGAAAATGACCTAAATGTTCGTCCAATGACACAAACACACCTATTGGATGCACAAGATTGCATAAAAACCCTAATTGGACAAGAATAAGACTAAGGAGGACGAAAATGACCTAAATGTTTATCCAATGACACAAACACACCTATTGGAAGCACAAGATTGGTTAAAAACCCTAATTGGACAAGAATAAGCCTAGGGAAGACGAAAATGACCTAAATGTTCATCCAATGACACAAATGAACTTATTGGATGCACAAGATTGGTTAAAAACCCTAATTGGACAAGAATAAGCCTAGGGATGACGAAAATGACCTAAATGTTCATCCAATGACACAAATACACCTATTGGATGCACAAGATTGGTTAAAAACCCTAATTGGACAAGAATAAGCCTAGGGAGGACGAAAATGACCTAAATGTTCATCCAATGAAACAAATGAACTTATTGGATGCACAAGATGGCTTAAAAACCCTAATTGGACAAGAATAAGCCTAGGGAGGACGAAAATGACCTAAATGTTCTTCCAATGACACAAATACACCTATTGGATGCACAAGATTGGTTAAAAACCCTAATTGGACAAGAATAAGCCTAGGGTGGACGAAAATGACCTAAATGTTCATCCAATGACACAAATCAACTTATTGGATGCACAAGATTTGTTAAAAACCCTAATTGGACAAGAATAAGCCTAGGGAAGACGAAAATGACCTAAATGTTCATCCAATGACACAAATGAACTTATTGGATGCACAAGATTGGTTAAAAACCCTAATTGGACAAGAATAAGCCTAGGGAGGACGAAAATGACCTAAATGTTCATCCAATGACACAAATGAACTTATTGGATGAACAAGATTGGTTAAAAACCCTAATTGGACAAGAATAAGCCTAGGGATGACGAAAATGACCTAAATGTTCGTCCAATGACACAAACACACCTATTGGATGCACAAGATTGCATAAAAACCCTAATTGGACAAGAATAAGACTAAGGAGGACGAAAATGACCTAAATGTTTATCCAATGACACAAACACACCTATTGGATGCACAAGATTGGTTAAAAACCCTAATTCGATAAGAATAACCCTAGGGAAGACGAAAATGACCTAAATGTTCATCCAATGACACAAATGAACTTATTGGATGCACAACGTTGGTTAAAAACCCTAATTGGACAAGAATAAGTCTAGGGAGGACGAAAATGACCTAAATGTTCATCCAATGACACAAATGAACTTATTGGATGCACAACGTTGGTTAAAAACCCTAATTGGACAAGAGTAAGTCTAGGGAGGACGAAAATGACCTAAATGTTCGTCCAATTACACAAACACACCTATTGGATGCACAAGATTGCATAAAAACCCTAATTGGACAAGAATAACACTAAGGAGGACGAAAATGACCTAAATGTTTATCCAATGACACAAACACACCTATTGGACGCACAAGATTGGTTAAAAACCCTAATTGGACAAGAATAACCCTAAGGAAGACGAAAATGACCTAAATGTTCATCCAATGACACAAATGAACTTATTGGATGCACAACGTTGGTTAAAAACCCTAATTGGACAAGAATAAGTCTAGGGAGGACGAAAATGACCTAAATGTTCATCCAATGACACAAATGAACTTATTGGATGCACAACGTTGGTTAAAAACCCTAATTGGACAAGAATAAGCCTAGGGAGGACGAAAATGACCTAAATGTTCGTCCAATGACACAAACACACCTATTGGATGCACAAGATTGCATAAAAACCCTAATTGGACAAGAATAACACTAAGGAGGACGAAAATGATCTAAATGTTTATCCAATGACACAAACACACCTATTGGATGCACAAGATTGGTTAAAAACCCTAATTGGACAAGAATAACCCTAGGGAAGACGAAAATGACCTAAATGTTCATCCAATGACACAAATGAACTTATTGGATGCACAACGTTGGTTAAAAACCCTAATTGGACAAGAATAAGTCTAGGGAGGACGAAAATGACCTAAATGTTCATCCAATGACACAAATGAACTTATTGGATGCACAACGTTGGATAAAAACCCTAATTGGACAAGAGTAAGTCTAGGGAGGACGAAAATGACCTAAATGTTCGTCCAATGACACAAACACACCTATTGGATGCACAAGATTGCATAAAAACCCTAATTGGACAAGAATAAGACTAGGGAGGACGAAAATGACCTAAATGTTTATCCAATGACACAAATACACCTATTGGATGCACAAGATTGGTTAAAAACCCTAATTGGACAAGAATAAGCCTAGGGAAGACAAAAATGACCTAAATGTTCATCCAATGACACAAATGAACTTATTGGATGCACAACGTTGGTTAAAAACCCTAATTGGACAAGAATAAGTCTAGGGAGGACGAAAATGACCTAAATGTTCGTCCAATGACACAAACACACCTATTGGATGCACAAGATTGCATAAAAACCCTAATTGGAGAAGAATAAGACTAGGGAGGACGAAAATGACCTAAATGTTTATCCAATGACACAAACACACCTATTGGATGCACAAGATTGGTTAAAAACCCTAATTGGACAAGAATAAGCCTAGGGAAGACGAAAATGACCTAAATGTTCATCCAATGACACAAATGAACTTATTGGATGCACAAGGTTGGTTAAAAACCCTAATTGGACAAGAATAAGTCTAGGGAGGACGAAAATGACCTAAATGTTCGTCCAATGACACAAACACACCTATTGGATGCACAAGATTGCATAAAAACCCTAATTGGACAAGAATAAGACTAGGGAGGACGAAAATGACCTAAATATTCATCCAATGACACAAATGTACTTATTGGATGCACAAGATTGGTTAAAAACCCTAATTGGACAAGAATAAGCCTAGGGAGGACGAAAATGACCTAAATGTTCATCCAATGACACAAATGAACTTATTGGATGCACAAGATTGGTTAAAAACCCTAATTGTACAAGAATAAGCCTAGGGAGGACGAAAATGATCTAAATGTTCCTCCAATGACACAAATGAACTTATTGGATGCACAAGATTGGTTAAAAACCCTAATTGGACAAGAATAAGCCTAGGGAAGACGAAAATGACCTAAATGTTCATCCAATGACACAAATGAACTTATTGGATGCACAAGATTGGTTAAAAACCCTAATTGGACAAGAATAAGCCTAGGGAGGACGAAAATGACCTAAATGTTCATCTAATGACACAAATGAACTTATTGGATGCACAAGATTGGTTAAAAACCTTAATTGGACAAGAATTAGCCTAGGGAGGACGAAAATGACCTAAATGTTCGTCCAATGACACAAACACACCTATTGGATGCACAAGATTACATAAAAACCCTAATCGGACAAGAATAAGACTAGGGAGGACGAAAATGACCTAAATGTTTATCCAATGACAAAAACACACCTATTGGATGCACAAGATTGGTTAAAAACCCTAATTGGACAAGAATAAGCCTAGGGAAGACGAAAATGACCTAAATGTTCATCCAATGACACAAATGAACTTATTGGATGCACAAGATTGGTTAAAAACCCTAATTGGACAAGATTAAGTCTAGGGAGGACGAAAATGACCTAAATGTTCCTCCAATGACACAAATGAACTTATTGGATGCACAAGATTGGCTAAAAACCCTAATTGGACAAGAATAAGCCTAGGGAGGACGAAAATGACCTAAATGTTCATCCAATGACACAAATGAACTTATTGGATGCACAAGATTGGTTAAAAACCCTAATTGGACAAGAATAAGCCTAGGGAAGACAAAAATGACCTAAATGTTCATCCAATGACACAAATGAACTTATTGGATGCACAACGTTGGTTAAAAACCCTAATTGGACAAGAATAAGTCTAGGGAGGACGAAAATGACCTAAATGTTCATCTAATGACACAAATGAACTTATTGGATGCACAACGTTGGTTAAAAACCCTAATTGGACAAGAGTAAGTCTAGGGAGGACGAAAATGACCTAAATGTTCGTCCAATGACACAAACACACCTATTGGATGCACAAGATTGCATAAAAACCCTAATTGGACAAGAATAAGACTAGGGAGGACGAAAATGACCTAAATGTTTATCCAATGACACAAACACACCTATTAGATGCACAAGATTGGTTAAAAACCCTAATTGGACAAGAATAAGCCTAGGGAAGGCGAAAATGACCTTAATGTTCATCCAATGACACAAATGAACTTATTGGATGCACAAGATTGGTTAAAAACCCTAATTGGACAAGAATAAGCCTAGGGAGGACGAAAATGACCTAAATGTTCGTCCAATGACACAAACACACCTATTGGATGCACAAGATTGCATAAAAACCCTAATTGGACAAGAATAAGACTAGGTAGGACGAAAATGACCTAAATGTTTATCCAATGACACAAACACACCTATTGGATGCACAAGATTGGTTAAAAACCCTAATTGGACAAGAATAAGCCTAGGGAGGACGAAAATGACCTAAATGTTCATCCAATGACACAAATGAACTTATTGGATGCACAAGATTGGTTAAAAACCCTAATTGGACAAGAATAAGCCTAGGGAGGACGAAAATGACCTAAATGTTCATCCAATGACACAAATGAACTTATTGGATGCACAAGATTGGTTAAAAACCCTAATTGGACAAGAATAAGCATAAGGAGGACGAAAATTACCTAAATGTTCAACCAATGACACAAATGAACTTATTGGATGCACAAGGTTGGTTAAAAACCCTAACTGCACAAGAATAAGCCTAGGGAGGACGAAAATGACCTAAATGTTCGTCCAATGACACAAACACACCTATTGGATGCACAAGATTGCATAAAAACCCAAATTGGACAAGAATAAGACTAGGGAGGACAAAAATGACCTAAATGTTTATCCAATGACACAAACACACCTATTGGATGCACAAGATTGGTTAAAAACCCTAATTGGACAAGAATAAGCATAGGGAAGACAAAAATGACCTAAATGTTCATCCAATGACACAGATGAAATTATTGGATGCACAACGTTGGTTAAAAACCCTAATTGGACAAGAATAAATCTAGGGAGGACGAAAATGACCTAAATGTTCGTTCAATGACACAAACACACCTATGGGATGCACAAGATTGCATAAAAACCCTAATTGGACAAGAATAAGACTAGGTAGGACGAAAATGACCTAAATGTTTATCCAATGACACAAACACACCTATTGGATGCACAAGATTGGTTAAAAACCCTAATTGGACAAGAATAAGCCTAGGGAAGACGAAAATGACCTAAATGTTCATCCAATGACACAAATGAACTTATTGGATGCACAAGATTGGTTAAAAACCCTAATTGGACAAGAATAAGCCTAGGGAGGACGAAAATGACCTAAATGTCTGTCCAATGACACAAACACACCTATTGGTTGCACAAGATTGCATAAAAACCCTAATAGGACAAGAATAAGACTAGGGAGAACGAAAATGACCTAAATGTTTATCCAATGACACAAACACACCTATTGGATGCACAAGATTGGTTAAAAACCCTAATTGGACAAGAATAAGACTAGGGAGGACGAAAATGACCTAAATGTTTATCCAATGACACAAACACACCTATTGGATGCACAAGATTGGTTAAAAACCCTAATTGGACAAGAATAAGCCTAGGGAAGACGAAAATGACCTAAATGTTCATCCAATGACACAAATGAACTTATTGGATGCACAAGATTGGTTAAAAACCCTAATTGGACAAGAATAAGCATAGGGAGGACGAAAATGACCTAAATGTTCATCCAATGACACAAATGAACTTATTGGATGCACAAGATTGGTTAAAAACCCTAATTGGACAAGAATAAGCCTAGGGAGGGCGAAAATGACCTAAATGTTCGTCCAATGACACAAACACACCTATTGGATGGACAAGTTTGCATAAAAACCCTATTTGGACAAAAATAAGACTTGGGAGGACGAAAATTACCCAACTGTTCCTCCAATGACACAAATGAACTTATTGGATGCACAAGATTGGTTAAAAACCCTAATTGGACAAGAATAAGCCTAGGGAGGACGAAAATTACCTAAATGTTCAACCCATGACACAAATAAACTTATTGGATGCACAAGGTTGGTTAAAAACCCTAATTGGACAAGAATAAGCCTAGGGAGGACGAAAATGACCTAAATGTTCGTCCAATGACACAAACACACCTATTGGATGCACAAGATTGCATAAAAACCCTAATTGGACAAGAATAACACTAAGGTGGACGAAAATGACCTAAATGTTTATCCAATGACACAAACACACCTATTGGATGCACAAGATTGGTTAAAAACCCTAATTGGACAAGAATAACCCTAGCGAAGACGAAAATGACCTAAATGTTCGTCCAATGACACAAACACACCTATTGGATGCACAAGATTGCATAAAAACCCTAATTGGACAAGAATAACACTAAGGAGGACGAAAATGACCTAAATGTTTATCCAATGACACAAACACACCTATTGGATGCACAAGATTGGTTAAAAACCCTAATTGGACAAGAATAACCCTAGGGAAGACGAAAATGACCTAAATGTTCGTCCAATGACACAAATGAACTTATTGGATGCACAACGTTGGTTAAAAACCCTAATTGGACAAGAATAAGTCTAGGGAGGACGAAAATGACCTAAATGTTCATCCAATGACACAAATGAACTTATTGGATGCACAACGTTGGTTAAAAACCCTAATTGGACAAGAGTAAGTCTAGGGAGGACGAAAATGACCTAAATGTTCATCCAATTACACAAACACACCTATTGGATGCACAAGATTGCATAAAAACCCTAATTGGACAAGAATAAGACTAGGGAGGACGAAAATGACCTAAATGTTTATCCAATGACACAAACACACCTATTAGATGCACAAGATTGGTTAAAAACCCTAATTGGACAAGAATAAGCCTAGGGAAGACGAAAATGACCTAAATGTTCATCCAATGACACAAATGAACTTATTGGATGCACAACGTTGGTTAAAAACCCTAATTGGACAAGAATAAGTCTAGGGAGGACGAAAATGACCTAAATGTTCGTCCAATAACACAAACACACCTATTGGATGCACAAGATTGCATAAAAACCCTAATTGGACAAGAATAAGACTAGGGAGGACGAAAATGACCTAAATGTTTATCCAATGACACAAACACACCTATTGGATGCACAAGATTGGTTAAAAACCCTAATTGGACAAGAATAAGCCTAGGGAAGACGAAAATGACCTAAATGTTCATCCAATGACACAAATGAACTTATTGGATGCACAACGTTGGATAAAAACCCTAATTGGACAAGAATAAGTCTAGGGAGGACGAAAATGACCTAAATGTTCGTCCAATGACACAAACACACCTATTGGATGCACAAGATTGCATAAAAACCCTAATTGGACAAGAATAAGACTAGGGAGGACGAAAATGACCTAAATGTTTATCCAATGACACAAACACACCTATTGGATGCACAAGATTGGTTAAAAACCCTAATTGGACAAGAATAAGCCTAGGGAAAACGAAAATGACCTAAATGTTCATCCAATGACACAAATGAACTTATTGGATGCACAACGTTGGTTAAAAACCCTAATTGGACAAGAATAAGTCTAGGGAGGACGAAAATGACCTAAATGTTCGTCCAATGACACAAACACACCTATTGGATGCACAAGATTGCATAAAAACCCTAATTGGACAAGAATAAGACTAGGGAGGACGAAAATGACCTAAATGTTTATCCAATGACACAAACACACCTATTGGATGCACAAGATTGGTTAAAAACCCTAATTGGACAAGACTAAGCCTAGGGAAGACGGAAATGACCTAAATGTTCATCCAATGACACAAATGAACTTATTGGAGGCACAACGTTGGTTAAAAACCCTAATTTGAAAAAAATAAGTCTAGGGAGGACGAAAATGACCTAAATGTTCGTCCAATGACACAAACACACCTATTTGATGCACAAGATTGCATAAAAATCCTAATTGGACAAGAATAAGACTAGGGAGGACGAAAATGACCTAAATGTTTATCCAATGACACAAACACACCTATTGGATGCACAAGATTGGTTAAAAACCCTAATTGGACAAGAATAAGCCTAGGGAAGACGAAAATGACCTAAATGTTCATCCAATGACACAAAAGAACTTATTGGATGCACAAGATTGGTTAAAAACCCTAATTGGACAAGAATAAGCCTAGGGAGGACGAAAATGACCTAAATGTTCGTCCAATGACACAAACACACCTATTGGATGCACAAGATTTAATAAAAACACTAATTGGACAAGAATAAGCCTAGGGAGGACGAAAATGACCTAAATGTTCATCCAATGACACAAAGCAACCTATTGGATGCACATGATTGGTTAAAAACCCTAATTGGATGCACATGATTGGTTAAAAACCCTAATTGGACAAGAATAAGTCTAGGGAGGACGAAAATGCACTAAATGTTCGTCTAATGACACAAATGAACTTATTAGATGCACATGATTGGTTAAAAACACTAATTGGACAAGAATAAGCCTAGGGAGGACGAAAATGACCTAAATGTTCATCCAATGACATAAAGCAACTTATTGGATGCACATGATTGAATAAAAACCCTAACTGGATGCACATGATTGGTTAAAAACCCTAATTGGACAAGAATAAGTCTAGGGAGGACGAAAATGCACTAAATGTTCGTCTAATGACACAAATGAACTTATTAGATGCACATGATTGGTTAAAAACACTAATTGGACAAGAACAAGCCTAGGGAGGACGAAAATGACCTTAATGTTCGTCCAATGACACAAACACACCTATTGGATGCACAAGATTGAATAAAAACCCTAATTGGACAATAATAAGAATAGGGAGGACGAAAATGACCTAAATGTTCGTCCAATGACACAAACACACCTATTGGATGCACAAGATTGCATAAAAACCCTAATTGGACAAGAATAAGACTAGGGAGGACGAAAATGACCTAAATGTTTATCTAATGACACAAACACACCTATTGGATGCACAAGATTGGTTAAAAACCCTAATTGGACAAGAAAAAGCCTAGGGAAGACGAAAATGACCTAAATGTTCATCCAATGACACAAATGAACTTATTGGATGCACAAGATTGGTTAAAAACCCTAATTGGACAAGAATAAGCCTAGGGAGGACGAAAATGACCTAAATGTTCGATCAATGACACAAACACACCTATTGGATGCACAAGATTGCATAAAAACCCTAATTGGACAAGAATAAGACTAGGGAGGACGAAAATGACCTAAATGTTCCTCCAATGACACAGACACACCTATTGGATGCACAAGATGCATAAAAACCCTAATTGGACAAGAATAAGACTAGGGAGGACGAAAATGACCTAAATGTTTTTCAAATGACACAAACACACCTATTGGATGCACAAGATTGGTTAAAAACCCTAATTGGACAAGAATAAGCCTAGGGAAGACGAAAATGACCTAAATGTTCATCCAATGACACAAATGAACTTATTGGATGCACAAGATTGGTTAAAAACCCTAATTGGACAAGAATAAGCCTAGGGAGGACGAACATGACCTAAATGTTCCTCCAATGACACAAATGAACTTATTGGATGCACAAGATTGGTTAAAAACCCTAATTGGACAAGAATAAGACTAGGGAGGACAAAAATGACCTAAATGTTCCTCTAATGACACAAATGAACTTATTGGATGCACAAGGTTGGTTAAAAACCCTAATTGGACAAGAATAAGCCTAGGGAGGACGAAAATGACCTAAATGTTCCTCCAATGACACAAACACACCTATTGGATGTACAAGATTGCATAAAAACCCTAATTGGACAAGAATAAGACTAGGGAGGACGAAAATGACCTAAATGTTCATCCAATGACACAAATGAACTTATTGGATGCACAAGATTGGTTAAAAACCCTAATTGGACAAGAATAAGCCTAGGGAGGACGAAAATGACCTAAATGTTCGTCCAATGACACAAACACACCTATTGGATGCACAAGATTGCATAAAAACCCTAATTGGACTAGAATAAGACTAGGGAGGACGAAAATGACTTAAATGTTCATCCAATGACACAAATGAACTTATTGTATGCACAAGATTTGTTAAGAGCCCTAATTGGACAAGAATAAGCATAGGGAGGACGAAAATTACCTAAATGTTCATCCAATGACACAAACACACATATTGGATGCACAAGATTGCTTAAAACCCTAATTGGACAAGAATAAGACTAGGGAGGACGAAAATGACCTAATTGTTCCTCCAATGACACAAACACACCTATTGGATGCACAAGATTGCATAAAAACCCTAATTCGACAAGAATAAGACTAGGGAGGACGAAAATGACCTAAATGTTCCTCCAATGACACAAACACACCTATTGGATGCACAAGATTGCATAAAAATCCTAATTCGACAAGAATAAAACTAGGGAGGACGAAAATGACATAAATGTTCATCCAATGACACAAATGAACTTATTGGATGCACAAGATTGGTTAAAAACCCTAATTGGACAAGAATAAGCCTAGGGAGGACGAAAATGACCTAAATGTTCGTCCAATGACACAAACACACCTATTGGATGCACTAGATTGCATAAAAACCCTAATTGGACAAGAATAAGACTAGGGAGGACGAAAATGACCTAAATGTTCGTCCAATGACACAAACATACCTATTGGATGCACAAGATTGCATAAAAACCCTAATTGGACAAGAATAAGCCTAGGGAGGACGAAAATGACCTAAATGTTCATCCAATGACACAAATGAACTTATTGGATGCACAAGATTGGTTAAAAACCCAAATTGGACAAGAATAAGCCTAGAGAGGACGAAAATGACCTAAATGTTCATCCAATGACACAAATGAACTTATTGGATGCACAAGATTGGTTAAAAACCCTAATTGGACAAGAATAAGCATAGGGAGGACGAAAATGACCTAAATGTTCATCCAATTACACAAACACACATATTGGATGCACAAGATTGCTTAAAACCCTAATTGGACAGAATAAGACTAGGGATGACGAAAATGACCTAAATGTTCATCCAATGACACAAATGAACTTATTGGATGCACAAGATTGGTTAAAAACCCTAATTGGACAAGAATAAGCCTAGGGAGGACGAAAATGACCTAAATGTTCGTCCAATGACACAAACACACCTATTGGATGCACAACATTGCATAAAAACTCTAATTGGACAAGAATAAGACTAGGGAGGACGAAAATGACCTAAATGTTCCTCCAATGACACAAACACACCTATTGGATGCACAAGATTGCATAAAAACCCTAATTCGACAAGAATAAGACTAGGGAGGACGAAAATGACCTAAATGTTCCTCCAATGACCGAAACAGACCTATTGGATGCACAAGATTGCATAAAAACCCTAATTGGACAAGAATAAGACTAGGGAGGACGAAAATGACCTAAATGTTCATCCAATGACACAAATGAACTTATTGGATGCACAAGATTGGTTAAAAACCATAATTGGACAAGAATAAGCCTAGGGAGGACGAAAATGACCTGAATGTTCATCCAATGACACAAATGAACTTATTGGATGCACAAGATTGGTTAAAAACCCTAATTGGACAAGAATAAGCCTAGGGAGGACGAAAATGACCTAAATGTTCGTCCAATGACACAAACACACCTATTGGATGCAAAAGATTGCATAAAACCCTAATAGGACAAGAATAAGACTAGGGAGGACGAAAATGACCTAAATGTTCATCCAATGACACAAATGAACTTATTGGATGCACAAGATTGGTTAAAAACCCTAATTGGACAAGAATAAGCATAGGGAGGACGAAAATGACCTAAATGTTCATCCAATAACAAAAACACACATATTGGATGCACAAGATTGCTTAAAACCCTAATTGGACAAGAATAAGACTAGGGATGACGAAAATGACCTAAATGTTCATCCAAGGACACAAATGAACTTATTGGATGCACAAGATTGGTTAAAAACCCTAATTGGACAAGAATAAGCCTAGGGAGGACGAAAATGACCTAAATGTTCATCCAATGACACAAATGAACTTATTGGATGCACAAGATTGGTTAAAAACCCTAATTGGACAAGAATAAGCATAAGGAGGACGAAAATTACCTAAATGTTCAACCAATGACACAAATGAACTTATTGGATGCACAAGGTTGGTTAAAAACCCTAACTGCACAAGAATAAGCCTAGGGAGGACGAAAATGACCTAAATGTTCGTCCAATGACACAAACACACCTATTGGATGCACAAGATTGCATAAAAACCCAAATTGGACAAGAATAAGACTAGGGAGGACAAAAATGACCTAAATGTTTATCCAATGACACAAACACACCTATTGGATGCACAAGATTGGTTAAAAACCCTAATTGGACAAGAATAAGCATAGGGAAGACAAAAATGACCTAAATGTTCATCCAATGACACAGATGAAATTATTGGATGCACAACGTTGGTTAAAAACCCTAATTGGACAAGAATAAATCTAGGGAGGACGAAAATGACCTAAATGTTCGTTCAATGACACAAACACACCTATGGGATGCACAAGATTGCATAAAAACCCTAATTGGACAAGAATAAGACTAGGTAGGACGAAAATGACCTAAATGTTTATCCAATGACACAAACACACCTATTGGATGCACAAGATTGGTTAAAAACCCTAATTGGACAAGAATAAGCCTAGGGAAGACGAAAATGACCTAAATGTTCATCCAATGACACAAATGAACTTATTGGATGCACAAGATTGGTTAAAAACCCTAATTGGACAAGAATAAGCCTAGGGAGGACGAAAATGACCAAAATGTCCGTCCAATGACACAAACACATCTATTGGATGCACAAGATTACATAAAAACCCTAATTGGACAGGAATAAGACTAGGGAGGAAGAAAATGACCAAAATGTTTTTCCAATGACACAAACACACCTATTGGATGCACAAGATTGGTTAAAAACCCCAATTGGACAAGAATAAGCCTAGGGAAGACGAAAATGACCTAAATGTTCATCCAATGACACAAATGAACTTATTGGATGCACAAGATTGGTTAAAAACCCTAATTGGACAAGAATAAGCCTAGGGAGGACGAAAATGACCTAAATGTTCATCCAATGACACAAATGAACTTATTGGATGCACAAGATTGGTTAAAAACCCTAATTGGACAAGAATAAGACTAGGGAGGATAAAAATGACCTAAATGTTCCTCTAATGACACAAATGAACTTATTGGATGCACAAGGTTGGTTAAAAACCCTATTTGGACAAGAATAAGCCTAGGGAGGACGAAAATGACCTAAATGTTTTTCTAATGACACAAACACACCTATTGGATGCACAAGATTGGTTAAAAACCCTAATTGGACAAGAATAAGCCTAGGGAAGACGAAAATGACCTAAATGTTCATCCAATGACACAAATGAACTTATTGGATGCACAAGATTGGTTAAAAACCCTAATTGGACAAGAATAAGCCTAGGGAGGACGAAAATGACCTAAATGTCTGTCCAATGACACAAACACACCTATTGGTTGCACAAGATTGCATAAAAACCCTAATTGGACAAGAATAAGACTAGGGAGAACGAAAATGACCTAAATGTTTATCCAATGACACAAACACACCTATTGTATGCACAAGATTGGTTAAAAACCCTAATTGGACAAGAATAAGCCTAGGGAGGGCGAAAATGACCAAAATGTTTGTCCAATGACACAAACACACCTATTGGATGGACAAGTTTGCATAAAAACCCTAATTGGACAAAAATAAGACTAGGGAGGACGAAAATGACCTAAATGTTCCTCCAATGACACAAATGAACTTATTGGATGCACAAGGTTGGTTAAAAACCCTAATTGGACTAGAATAAGCCTAGGCAGGACGAAAATTACCTAAATGTTCAACCAATGACACAAATGAACTTATTGGATGCACAAGGTTGGTTAAAAACCCTAATTGGACAATAATAAGCCTAGGGAGGACGAAAATGACCTAAATGTTCGTCCAATGACACAAACACACCTATTGGATGCACAAGATTGCATAAAAACCCTAATTGGACAAGAATAAGACTAGGGAGGACGAAAATGACCTAAATGTTCCTCCAATGACACAAACACACCTATTGGATGCACAAGATTGCTTAAAAACCCTAGTTGGACAAGAATAAAACTAGGGAGGACGAAAATAACCTAAATGTTCATCCAATGACACAAACACACATATTGGATGCACAAGATTGCTTAAAACCCTAATTGGACAAGAATAAGACTAGGGAGGACGGAAATGACCTAAATGTTCAACCAATGACACAAATGAACTTATTGGATGCACAAGGTTGGTTAAAAACCCTAATTGGACAAGAATAAGCCTAGGGAGGACGAAAATGACCTAAATGTTCGTCCAATGACACAAACACACCTATAGGATGCACAAGATTGCATAAAAACCCTAATTGGACAAGAACAAGCTTAGGGAGGACGAAAATGACCTAAATGTTCATCCAATGACACAAATGAACTTATTGGATGCACAAGATTGGTTAAAAACCCTAATTGGACAAGAATAAGCATAGGGAGGACGAAAATGACCTAAATGTTCATCCAATGACACAAATGAACTTATTGGATGCACAAGATTTGTTAAAAACCCTAATTGGAAAAGAATAAGCCTAGGGAGGGCGAAAATGACCTAAATGTTCGTCCAATGACACAAACACACCTATTGGATGGACAAGTTTGCATAAAAACCCTAATTGGACAAAAATAAGACTAGGGAGGACAAAAATTACCCAAATGTTCCTCCAATGACACAAATGAACTTATTGGATGCATAAGGTTGGTTAAAAACCCTAATTGGACAAGAATAAGCCTAGGGAGGACGAAAATTACCTAAATGTTCAACCAATGACACAAATAAACTTATTGGATGCACAAGGTTGGTTAAAAACCCTAATTGGACAAGAATAAGCCTAGGGATGACGAAAATGACCTAAATGTTCCTCCAATGACACAAACACACCTATTGGATGCACAAGATTGCATAAAAACCCTAATTGGACAAGAATAAGACTAGGGAGGACGAAAATGACCTAAATGTTTATCCAATGACACAAACACACCTATTGGATGCACAAGATTGGTTAAAAACCCTAATTGGACAAGAATAAGCCTAGGGAAGACGAAAATGACCTAAATGTTCGTCCGATGACACAAACACACCTATTGGATGCACAAGATTGCATAAAAACCCTAATTGGACAAGAATAAGACTAGGGAGGACGAAAATGACCTAAATGTTTATCCAATGACACAAACACACCTATTGGATGCACAAGATTGGGTAAAAACCCTAATTGGACAAGAATAAGCCTAGGGAAGACGAAAATGACCTAAATGTTCATCCAATGACACAAATGAACTTATTGGATGCACAAGATTGGTTAAAAACCCTAATTGGACAAGAATAAGCCTAGGGAGGGCGAAAATGACCTAAATGTTCGTCCAATGAGACAAACACACCTATTGGATGCACAAGATTGCATAAAAACCCTAATTGGACAAGAATAAGACTAGGGAGGACGAAAATGACCTAAATGTTCATCCAATGACACAAATGAACTTATTGGATGCACAAGATTGGTTAAAAACCCTAATTGGACAAGAATAAGCATAGGGAGGACGAAAATGACCTAAATGTTCATCCAATGACACAAACCCACATATTGGATGCACAAGATTGCTTAAAACCCTCATTGGACAAGAATAAGACTAGGGAGGACGAAAATGACCTAAATGTTCGTCCAATGACACAAACACACCTATTGGATGCACAAGATTGCATAAAACCCTAATTGGACAAGAATAAGACTAGGGAGGACGAAAATGACCTAAATGTTCCTCCAATGACACAAACACACCTATTGGATGCACAAGATTGCATAAAAACCCTAATTGGACAAGAATAAGACTAGGGAGGACGAAAATGACCTAAATGTTCATCCAATGACACAAATGAATTTATAGGATGCACAAGATTGGTTAAAAACCCTAATTGGACAAGAATAAGCCTAGGGAAGACGAAAATGACCTAAATGTTCGTCCAATGACACAAACACACCTATTGGATGCACAAGATTGCATAAAAACCCTAATTGGACAAGAATAAGACTAGGGAGGACGAAAATGACCTAAATGTTTATCCAATGACACAAACACACCTATTGGATGCACAAGATTGGTTAAAAACCATAATTGGACAAGAATAAGCCTAGGGAAGACGAAAATGACCTAAATGCTCATCCACTGACACAAATGAACTTATTGGATGCACAAGATTGGTTAAAAACCTTAATTGGACAAGAATAAGCATAGGGAGGACGAAAATGACCTAAATGTCCGTCCAATGACACAAACACACCTATTGGATGCACAAGATTGCATAAAAACCCTAATTGGACAAGAATAAGACTAGGGAGGACGAAAATGACCTAAATGTTTATCCAATGACACAAACACACCTATTGGATGCACAAGATTGGGTAAAAACCCTAATTGGACAAGGATAAGCCTAGGGAAGACGAAAATGACCTAAATGTTCATCCAATGACACAAATGAACTTATTGGATGCACAACGTTGGTTAAAAACCCTAATTGGACAAGAATAAGTCTAGGGAGGACGAAAATGACCTAAATGTTCGTCCAATGACACAAACACACCTATTGGATGCACAAGATTGCATAAAAACCCTAATTGGACAAGAATAAGACTAGGGAGGACGAAAATGACCAAAATGTTCCTCCAATGACACAAACACACCTATTGGATGCACAAGATTGCATAAAAACCCTAATTGGACAAGAATAAGACTAGGGAGGACGAAAATGACCTAAATATTTATCCAATGACACAAATTAACTTATTGGATGCACAAGATTGGTTAAAAACCCTAATTGGACAAGAATAAGCCTAGGGAAGACGAAAATGACCTAAATGTTCATCCAATGACACAAATGAACTTATTGGATGCACAAGATTGGTTAAAAACCCTAATTGGACAAGAATAAGCCTAGGGAGGACGAAAATGACCTAAATGTCCGTCCAATGACACAAACACACCTATTGGATGCACAAGATTGCATAAAAACCCTAATTGGACAAGAATAAGACTAGGGAGGACGAAAATGACCTAAATGTTCATCCAATGACACAAATGAACTTATTGGATGCACAAGATTGGTTAAAAACCCTAATTGGACAAGAATAAGCCTAGGGAGGGCGAAAATGACCTAAATGTTCGTCCAATGACACAAACACACGTATTGGATGGACAAGTTTGCATAAAAACCCTAATTGGACAAAAATAAGACTAGGGAGGACGAAAATGACCCAAATGTTCCTCCAATGACACAAATGAACTTATTGGATGCACAAGGTTGGTTAAAAACCCTAATTGGACAAGAATAAGCCTAGGGAGGACGAAAATTACCTAAATGTTCAACCAATGACACAAATGAACTTATTGGATGCACAAGGTTGGTTAAAAACCGTAATTGGACAAGAATAAGCCTACGGAGGAAGAAAATGACCTAAATGTTCGTCCAATGACACAAACACACCTATTGGATGCACAAGATTGCATAAAAACCCTAATTGGACAAGAATAAGACTAGGGAGGACGAAAATGACCTAAATGTTCATCCAATGACACAAATGAACTTATTGGATGCACAAGATTGGTTAAAAACCCTAATTGGACAAGAATAAGCATAGGGAGGACGAAAATGACCTAAATGTTCATCCAATGACACAAACCCACATATTGGATGCTCAAGATTGCTTAAAACCCTAATTGGACAAGAATAAGACTAGGGAGGACGAAAATGACCTAAATGTTCATCCAATGACACAAATGAATTTATTGAATGCACAACATTGGTTAAAAACCCTAATCGGACAAGAATAAGCCTAGGGAGGACGAAAATGACCTAAATGTTCGTCCAATGACACAAACACACCTATTGGATGCACAAGATTGCATAAAAACCCTAATTGGACAAGAATAAGACTAGGGAGGACGAAAATGACCTAAATGTTCCTCCAATGACACAAACACACCTATTGGATGCACAAGATTGCTTAAAAACCCTAGTTGGACAAGAATAAAACTAGGGAGGACGAAAATAACCTAAATGTTCATCCAATGACACAAACACACATATTGGATGCACAAGATTGCTTAAAACCCTAATTGGACAAGAATAAGACTAGGGAGGACGGAAATGACCTAAATGTTCAACCAATGACACAAATGAACTTATTGGATGCACAAGGTTGGTTAAAAACCCTAATTGGACAAGAATAAGCCTAGGGAGGACGAAAATGACCTAAATGTTCGTCCAATGACACAAACACACCTATTGGATGCACAAGATTGCATAAAAACCCTAATTGGACAAGAATAAGACTAAGAGGGACGAAAATGACCTAAATGTTTATCCAATGACACAAACACACCTATTGAATGCACAAGATTGGTTAAAAACCCTAATTGGACAAGAATAACCCTATGGAAGACGAAAATGACCTAAATGTTCATCCAATGACACAAATGAACTTATTGGATTCACAAGATTGGTTAAAAACCCTAATTGGACAAGAATAAGTCTAGGGAGGACGAAAATTACCTAAATGTTCGTCCAATGACACAAACACACCTATTGGATGGACAAGTTTGCATAAAAACCCTAATTGCACAAAAATAAGACTAGGGAGGACGAAAAGGACCCAAATGTTCCTCCAATGACACAAATGAACTTATTGGATGCACAAGGTTGGTTAAAAACCCTAATTGGACAAGAATAAGCCTAGGGAGGACGATAATTACCTAAATTATCAACCAATGACACAAATGAACTTATTGGATGCACAAGATTGGTTAAAAACCCTAATTGGACAAGAATAAGTCTAGGGAGGACGAAAATGACCTAAATGTTCGTCCAATGACACAAACACACCTATTGGATGCACAAGATTGCATAAAAACCCTAATTGGACAAGAATAAGACTAGGGAGGACGAAAATGACCTAAATGTTTATCCAATGACACAAACACACCTATTGGATGCACAAGATTGGCTAAAAACCCTAATTGGACAAGAATAAGCCTAGGGAGGACGAAAATGACCTAAATGTTCATCCAATGACACAAATGAACTTATTGGATGCACAAGATTGGTTAAAAACCCTAATTGAACAAGAATAAGCCTAAGGAGGACGAAAATGACCTAAATGTTCATCCAATGACACAAATGAACTTATTGGATGCATAAGATTGGTTAAAAACCCTAATTGGACAAGAATAAGCCTATGGAGAACGAAAATGACCTAAATGTTCATCCAATGACACAAACACACCTATTGGATGCACAAGATTGGTTAAAAACCCTAATTGGACAAGAATAAGCCTAGGGAAGACGAAAATGACCTAAATGTTCATCCAATGACACAAATGAACTTATTGGATGCACAAGATTGGTTAAAAACCCTAATTAGACAAGAATAAGCCTAGGGAGGACGAAAATGACCTAAATGTTCATCCAATGACACAAATACACCTATTGGATGCACAAGATTGGTTAAAAACCCTAATTGGACAAGAATAAGCCTAGGGTTGACGAAAATGACCTAAATGTTTATCCAAAGACACAAATGAACTTATTGGATGCACAAGATTGGTTAAAAACCCTAATTGGACAAGAATAAGCCTAGGGTGGACGAAAATGACCTAAATGTTTATCCAATGACACAAATGAACTTATTGGATGCACAAGATTGGTTAAAAACCCTAATTGGACAAGAATAAGCCTAGGGAGGACGAAAATGACCTAAATGTTCATCCAATGACACAAACACACCTATTGGATGCATAAGATTCGTAAGAAACCCTAATTGGACAAGAATAAGCCTAGGGAGGAAGAAACTGACCTAAATGTTCATCCAATGACACAAACACACCTATTGGATGCACAAGATTGGTTAAAAACGCTAATTGGACAAGAATAAGCCTAGGGAGGAAGAAAATGACCTAAATGTTCATCCAATGACACAAACACACCTATTGGATGCACAAGATTGATTAAAAACCCTAATTAGACAAGAATAAGCCTAGGGAGGACGAAAATGACCTAAATGTTCATCCAATGACACAAATACACCTATTGGATGCACAAGATTGTTTAGAAACCCTAATTGGACAAGAATAAGCCTAGGGAGGACGAAAATGACCTAAATGTTCATCCAATGACACAAGCACACCTATTGGATGCACAAGATTGGTTAGAAACCCTAATTGGATAAGAATAAGCCTAGGGAGGACGAAAATGACCTAAATGTTCATCCAATGACACAAACACACCTATTGGATGCACAAGATTGGTTAGAAACCCTAATTGAACAAGAATAAGCCTAGGGAAGACGAAAATGACCTAAATGTTCATCCAATGACACAAACACACCTATTGGATGCACAAGATTGGTTAAAAACCCTAATTGGACAAGAATAAGCCTAGGGTGGACGAAAATGACCTAAAAGTTCATCCAATAACACAAATGAACTTATTGGATGCACAAGATTGCTTAAAAACCCTAATTAGACAAGAATAAGCCTAGGGAGGACGAAAATGACCTAAATGTTCATCCAATGACACAAACACACCTATTGGATGCACAAGATTGGTTAAAAACCCTAATTGGACAAGAATAAGCCTAGGGAGGACGACAATAACCTAAATGTTCATCCAATGATACAAATACACCTATTGGATGCACAAGATTGGTTAGAAACCCTAATTGGACAAGAATAAGCCTAGGGAGGACGAAAATGACCTAAATGTTCATCCAATAACACAAATGAACTTATTGGATGCACAAGATTGCTTAAAAACCCTAATTAGACAAGAATAAGCCTTGGGAGGACGAAAATGACCTAAATGTTCATCCAATGACACAAATGAACTTATTGGATGCACAAGATTGGTTAAAAACCCTAATTGGACAAGAATAAGCTTAGGGAGGACGAAAATGACCTAAATGTTCATCCAATGACACAAATACACCTATTGCATGCACAAGATTGGTTAAAAACCCTAATTGGACAAGAATAAGCCTAGGGAGGACGAAAATGACCTAAATGTTCATCCAATGACACAAATGAACTTATTGGATGCACAAGATTGGTTAAAAACCCTAATTGTACAAGAATAAGCCTTGGGAGGACGAAAATGACCTAAATGTTCATCCAATGACACAAATGAACTTATTGGAGGCACAAGATTGGTTAAAAACCCTAATTGGACAAGAATAAGCCTAGGGTGGACGAAAATGACCTAAATGTTTATCCAATGACACAAATGAACTTATTGGATGCACAAGATTGGTTAAAAACCCTAATTGGACAAGAATAAGCGTAGGGAGGACAAAAATGACCTAAATGTTCATCCAATGACACAAACACACCTATTGGATGCACAAGATTGGTTAAAAACCCTAATTGGACAAGAATAAGCCTAGGGAGGACGAAAATGACCTAAATGTTCATCCAATGACACAAATGAACTTATTGGATGCACAAGATTGCATAATACCCTAATTGGACAAGAATAAGACTAGGGAGGACGAAAATGACCTAAATGTTCATCCAATGACACAAACACACCTATTGGATGCACAAGATTGGTTAGAAACCCTAATTGAACAAGAATAAGCCTAGGGAAGACGAAAATGACCTAAATGTTCATCCAATGACACAAACACACCTATTGGATGCACAAGATTGGTTAAAAACCCTAATTGGACAAGAATAAGCCTAGGGTGGACGAAAATGACCTAAATGTTTATCCAATGACACAAATGAACTTATTGGATGCACAAGATTGCTTAAAAACCCTAATTGGACAAGAATAAGCCTAGGGAGGTCGAAAATGACCTAAATGTTCATCCAATGACACAAACACACCTATTGGATGCACAAGATTGGTTAGAAACCTTAATTGGACAAGCATAAGCCTAGGGAGGACGAAAATGACCTAAATGTTCATCCAATGACACAAATACACCTATTGGATGCACAAGATTGGTTAGAAACCCTAATTGGACAAGAATAAGCCTATGGAGGACGAAAATGACCTAAATGTTCATCCAATGACACAAACACACCTATTGGATGCACAAGATTGGTTAAAAACCCTAATTGGACAAGAATAAGCCTAGGGTTGACGAAAATGACCTAAATGTTTATCCAAAGACCCAAATGAACTTATTGGATGCACAAGATTGGTTAAAAACCCTAATTGGACAAGAATAAGCCTAGGGTGGACGAAAATGACCTAAATGTTTATCCAATGACACAAATGAAC
>JBBPBR010000083.1:26263-63413 GCA_037974775.1 Cicer pinnatifidum
TAAGCCTAGGGAGGACGAAAATGAGCTAAATGTTCATCCAATGACACAAACACACCTATTGGATGCACAAGATTGGTTAAAAACCCTAATTGGACACGAATAAGCCTTGGGATGACGAAAATGACCTAAATGTTCATCCAATGACACAAATACACCTATTGGATGCACAAGATTGGTTAAAAACCCTAATTGGACAAGAATAAGCCTAGCGAGGACGAAAATGCCCTAAATGTTCATCCAATGACACAAATACACTTATTGGATGCACAAGATTCGTTAGAAACCCTAATTGGACAAGAATAAGCCTAGGGAGGACGAAAATGACCTAAATGTTTATCCAATGACACAAATGAACTTATTGGATGCACAAGATTGGTTAAAAACCCTAATTGGACAAGAATAAGCCTAGGGAGGACGAAAATGACCTAAATGTTCATCCAATGACACAAACACACCTATTGGATGCACAAGATTGGTTAAAAACCCTAATTGGACAAGAATAAGCCTTGGGAGGACGAAAATGACCTAAATATTCTTCCAATGAAACAAATGAACTTATTGGATGCACAAGATTGGTTAAAAACCCTAATTGGACAAGAATAAGCCTAGGGTGGACGAAAATGACCTAAATGTTTATCCAATGACACAAATGAACTTATTGGATGCACAAGATTGGTTAAAAACCCTAATTGGACAAGAATAAGCCTAGGGAGGACGAAAATGACCTAAATGTTCGTCCAATGACACAAATGAACTTATTGGAAGCACAAGATTGTTTAAAAACCCTAATTGGACAAGAATAAGCCTAGGGAGGACGAAAATGACCTAAATGTTCATCCAATGACACAAATGAACTTATTGGATGCACAAGATTGGTTAAAAACCCTAATTGGACAAGAATAAGCATAGGGAGGACGAAAATGACCTAAATGTTCATCCAATGACACAAACACACATATTGGATGCACAAGATTGCTTAAAACCCTAATTGGACAAGAATAAGACTAGGGACGACGAAAATGACCTAAATGTTCATCCAATGACACAAATGAACTTATTGGTTGCACAAGATTGGTTAAAAACCCTAATTGGACAAGAATAAGCCTAGGGAGGACGAAAATGACCTAAATGTTCGTCCAATGACACAAACACACCTATTGGATGCACAAGATTGCATAAAAACCCTAATTGGACAAGAATAACACTAAGGAGGACGAAAATGACCTAAATGTTTATCCAATGACACAAACACACCTATTGGATGCACAAGATTGGTTAAAAACCCTAATTGGACAAGAATAAGCCTAGGGAAGACGAAAATGACCTAAATGTTCGTCCAATGACACAAATGAACTTATTGGATGCACAACGTTGGTTAAAAACCCTAATTGGACAAGAATAAGTCTAGGGAGGACGAAAATGACCTAAATGTTTATCCAATGACACAAACACACCTATTGGATGCACAAGATTGGTTAAAAACCCTAATTGGACAAGAATAAGCCTAGGGAAGACGAAAATGACCTAAATGTTCGTCCAATGACACAAACACACCTATTGGATGCACAAGATTGCATAAAAACCCTAATTGGACAAGAATAAGACTAGGGAGGACGAAAATGACCTAAATGTTTATCCAATGACACAAACACACCTATTGGATGCACAAGATTGCATAAAAACCCTAATTGGACAAGAATAAGCCTAGGGAAGACAAAAATGACCTAAATGTTCATCCAATGACACAAATGAACTTATTGGATGCACAAGATTGGTTAAAAACCCTAATTGGACAAGAATAAGCATAGGGAGGACGAAAATGACCTAAATGTTCATCCAATGACACAAATGAACTTATTGGATGCACAAGATTTGTTAAAAACCCTAATTGGACAAGAATAAGCCTAGGGAGGGCGAAAATGACCTAAATGTTCGTCCAATGACACAAACACACCTATTGGATGGACAAGTTTGCATAAAAACCCTAATTGGACAAGAATAAGACTAGGGAGGACGAAAATGACCTAAATGTTTATCCAATGACACAAACACACCTATTGGAAGCACAAGATTGGTTAAAAACCCTAATTGGACAAGAATAAGCCTAGGGAAGACGAAAAGGACCTAAATGTTCATCCAATGACACAAATGAACTTATTGGATGCACAAGATTGGTTAAAAACCCTAATTGGACAAGAATAAGCCTAGGGAGGACGAAAATGACCTAAATGTCTGTCCAATGACACAAACACACCTATTGGTTGCACAAGATTGCATAAAAACCCTAATTGGACAAGAATAAGACTAGGGAGAACGAAAATGACCTAAATGTTTATCCAATGACACAAATACACCTATTGTATGCACAAGATTGGTTAAAAACCCTAATTGGAAAAGAATAAGCCTAGGGAGGGCGAAAATGACCTAAATGTTTGTCCAATGACACAAACACACCTATTGGATGGACAACTTTGCATAAAAACCCTAATTGGACAAAAATAAGACTAGGGAGGACGAAAATGACCTAAATGTTCCACCAATGACACAAATGAACTTATTGGATGCACAAGGTTGGTTAAAAACCCTAATTGGACTAGAATAAGCCTAGGAAGGACGAAAATTACCTAAATGTTCAACCAATGACACAAATGAACTTATTGGATGCACAAGGTTGGTTAAAAACCCTAATTGGACAAGAATAAGCCTAGGGAGGACGAAAATGACCTAAATGTTCGTCCAATGACACAAACACACCTATTGGATGCACAAGATTGCATAAAAACCCTAATTGGACAAGAATAAGACTAGGGAGGACGAAAATGACCTAAATTTTTATCCAATGACACAAACACGCCTATTAGATGCACAAGATTGGGTAAAAACCCTAATTGGACAAGAATAAGCCTAGGGAAGAGGAAAATGACCTAAATGTTCGTCCAATGACACAAATGAACTTATTGGATGCACAACGTTGGTTAAAAACCCTAATTGGACAAGAATAAGTCTAGGGAGGACGAAAATGACCTAAATGTTCGTCCAATGACACAAACACACCTATTGGATGCACAAGATTGCATAAAAACCCTAATTGGACAAGAATAAGACTAGGGAGGACAAAAATGACCTAAATGTTTATCCAATGACACAAACACACCTATTGGATGCACAAGATTGGTTAAAAACCCTAATTGGACAAGAATAAGCCTAGGGAAGACGAAAATGACCTAAATGTTCTTCCAATGACACAAATGAACTTATTGGATGCACAAGATTGGTTAAAAACCCTAATTGGACAAGAATAAGTCTAGGGAGGACGAAAATGACCTAAATGTTTATCCAATGACACAAACACACCTATTGGATGCACAAGATTGGTTCAAAACCCTAATTGGACAAGAATAAGACTAGGGAGGACGAAAATGACCTAAATGTTTATCCAATGACACAAACACACCTATTGGATGCACAAGATTGGGTAAAAACCCTAATTGGACAAGAATAAGCCTAGGGAAGACGAAAATGACCTAAATGTTCATCCAATGACACAAATGAACTTATTGGATGCACAACGTTGGTTAAAAACCCTAATTGGACAAGAATAAACCTAGGGAGGACGAAGATGACCTAAATGTCTGTCCAATGACACAAATACACCTTTTGGATGCACAAGATTGCATAAAAACCCTAATTGGACAAGAATAAGACTAGGGAGGACGAAAATGACCTAAATGTTTATCCAATGAAACAAACACACCTATTGGATGCACAAGATTGGTTAAAAACCCTAATTGGACAAGAATAAGACTAGGGAGGACGAAAATGACCTAAATGTTTATCCAATGACACAAACACACCTATTGGATGCACAAGATTGGTTAAAAACCCTAATTGGACAAGAATAAGCCTAGGGGAGACGAAAATGACCTAAATGTTCGTCCAATGACACAAACACACCTATTGGATGCACAAGATTGCATAAAAACCCTAATTGGACGAGAATAAGACTAGGGAGGACGAAAAAGACCTAAATGTTTATCCAATGACACAAACACACCTATTGGAAGCACAAGATTGGTTAAAAACCCTAATTGGACAAGAATAAGCCTAGGGAAGACGAAAAGGACCTAAATGTTCATCCAATGACACAAATAAACTTATTGGATGCACAAGATTGGTTAAAAACCCTAATTGGACAAGAATAAGCCTAGGGAGGATGAAAATGACCTAAATGTCTGTCCAATGACACAAACACACCTATTGGTTGCACAAGATTGCATAAAAACCCTAATTGGACAAGAATAAGACTAGGGAGAACGAAAATGACCTAAATGTTTATCCAATGACACAAACACACCTATTGTATGCACAAGATTGGTTAAAAACCCTAATTGGACAAGAATAAGCCTAGGGAGGGCGAAAATGACCTAAATGTTTGTCCAATGACACAAACACACCTATTGGATGGACAAGTTTGCATAAAAACCCTAATTGGACAAAAATAAGACTAGGGAGGACGAAAATGACCTAAATGTTCCTCCAATGACACAAATGAACTTATTGGATGCACAAGGTTGGTTAAAAACCCTAATTGGACTAGAATAAGCCTAGGAAGGACGAAAATTACCTAAATGTTCAACCAATGACACAAATGAACTTATTGGATGCACAAGGTTGGTTAAAAACCCTAATTGGACAAGAATAAGCCTAGGGAGGACGAAAATGACCTAAATGTTCGTCCAATGACACAAACACACCTATTGGATGCACAATATTGCAAAAAAACCCTAATTGGACAAGAATAAGACTAGGGAGGACGAAAATGACCTAAATGTTTATCGAATGACACAAACACACCTATTGGATGCACAAGATTGGTTAAAAACCCTAATTGGACAAGAATAAGCCTAGGGAAGACGAAAATGACCTAAATGTTCGTCCAATGACACAAACACACCTATTGGATGCACAAGATTGCATAAAAACCCTAATTGGACAAGAATAAGACTAGGGAGGACGAAAATGACCTAAATGTTTATCCAATGACACAAACACACCTATTGGATGCACAAGATTGGGTAAAAACCCTAACTGGACAAGAATAAGCCTAGGGAAGACGAAAATGACCTAAATGTTCATCCAATGACACAAATGAACTTATTGGATGCACAACGTTGGTTAAAAACCCTAATTGGACAAGAATAAGTCTAGGGATGACGAAAATGACCTAAATGTTCGTCCAATGACACAAACACACCTATTGGATGCACAAGATTGCATAAAAACCCTAATTGGACAAGAATAAGACTCGGGAGGACAAAAATGACCTAAATGTTTATCCAATGACACAAACACACCTATTGGATGCACAAGATTGGTTAAAAACCCTAATTGGACAAGAATAAGCCTAGGGAAGACGAAAATGACCTAAATGTTCTTCCAATGACACAAATGAACTTATTGGATGCACAAGATTGGTTAAAAACCCTAATTGGACAAGAATAAGCCTAGGGAGGACGAAGATGACCTAAATGTCTGTCCAATGACACAAATACACCTTTTGGATGCACAAGATTGCATAAAAACCCTAATTGGACAAGAATAAGACTAGGGAGGACGAAAATGACCTAAATGTTTATCCAATGAAACAAACACACCAATTGGATGCACAAGATTGGTTAAAAACCCTAATTGGACAAGAATAAGACTAGGGAGGACGAAAATGACCTAAATGTTTATCCAATGACACAAACACACCTATTGGATGCACAAGATTGGTTAAAAACCCTATTTGGACAAGAATAAGACTAGGGAGGACGAAAATGACCTAAATGTTTATCCAATGACACAAACACACCTATTGGATGCACAAGATTGGTTAAAAACCCTAATTGGACAAGAATAAGCCTAGGGAAGACGAAAATGACCTAAATGTTCGTCCAATGACACAAACACACCTATTGGATGCACAAGATTGCATAAACACCCTAATTGGACAAGAATTAGACTAGGGAGGACGAAAATGACCTAAATGTTCATCCAATGACACAAATGAACTTATTGGATGCACGAGGTTTGTTAAAAACCCTAATTGGACAAGAATAAGTCTAGGGAGGACGAAAATGACCTAAATGTTCGTCCAATGACACAAACACACCTATTGGATGCACAAGATTGCATAAAAACCCTAATTGGACAAGAATAAGACTAGGGAGGACGAAAATGACCTAAATGTTTATCCAATGACACAAACACACCTATTGGATGCACAAGATTGGTTAAAAACCCTAATTGGACAAGAATAACCCTAGGGAAGATGAAAATGACCTAAATGTTCATCCAATGACACAAATGAACTTATTGGATGCACAACGTTGGTTAAAAACCCTAATTGGACAAGAATAAGTCGAGGGAGGACAAAATAGACCTAAATGTTCGTCCAATGACACAAACACACCTATTGGATGCACAAGATTGCATAAAAACCCTAATTGGACAAGAATAAGACTAGGGAGGACGAAAATGACCTAAATGTTTATCCAATGACACAAACACACCTATTGGATGCACAAGATTGGTTAAAAACCCTAATTGGACAAGAATAAGCCTAGGGAAGACGAAAATGACCTAAATGTTCATCCAATGACACAAATGAACTTATTAGATGCACAAGATTGGTTAAAAACCCTAATTGGACAAGAATAAGCCTAGGGAGGACGAAAATGACCTAAATGTTCATCCAATGACACAAATGAACTTATTGGATGCACAAGATTGGTTAAAAACCCTAATTGGACACGAATAAGCCTAGGGAGGACGAAAATGACCTAAATGTTCCTCCAATGACACAAACACACCTATTGGATGCACAAGATTGCATAAAAACCCTAATTGGACAAGAATAAGACTAGGGAGGACGAAAATGACCTAAATGTTCATCCATTGACACAAATGAACTTATTGGATGCACAAGATTGGTTAAAAACCCTATATGGACAATAATAAGCATAGGGAGGACGAAAATGACCTAAATGTTCATCCAATGACACAAACACACATATTGGATGCACAAGATTGCTTAAAACCCTAATTGGACAAGAATAAGACTAGGGATGACGAAAATGACCTAAATGTTCATCCAATGACACAAATGAACTTATTGGATGCACAAGATTGGTTAAAAACCCTAATCGGACAAGAATAAGCCTAGGGAGGACGAAAATGACCTAAATGTTCCTCCAATGACACAAACACACCTATTGGATGCACAAGATTGCATAAAAACCCTAATTGGACAAGAATAAGACTAGGGAGGACGAAAATGACCTAAATGTTCATCCAATGACACAAATGAACTTATTGGATGCACAAGATTGGTTAAAAACCCTAATTGGACAAGAATAAGCCTAAGGAGGATGAAAATGACCTAAATGTTCATCCAATGACAAAAACACACCTATTGGATGCACAAGATTGCATAAAAACCCTAATTGGACAAGAATAAGACTAGATAGGACGAAAATGACCTAAATGTTCATCCAAAGACACAAATGAACTTATTGAATGCACAAGATTGGTTAAAAACCCTAATTGGACAAGAATAAGCCTAGGGAGGACGAAAATGACCTAAATGTTCGTCCAATGACACAAACACACCTATTGGATGCACAAGATTGCATAAAAACCCTAATTGGACAAGAATAACACTAAGGAGGACGAAAATGACCTAAATGTTTATCCAATGACACAAACACACCTATTGGATGCACAAGATTGGTTAAAAACCCTAATTGGACAAGAATAAGCCTAGGGAAGACGAAAATGACCTAAATGTTCGTCCAATGACACAAATGAACTTATTGGATGCACAACGTTGGTTAAAAACCCTAATTGGACAAGAATAAGTCTAGGGAGGACGAAAATGACCTAAATGTTTATCCAATGACACAAACACACCTATTGGATGCACAAGATTGGTTAAAAACCCTAATTGGACAAGAATAAGCCTAGGGAAGACGAAAATGACCTAAATGTTCGTCCAATGACACAAACACACCTATTGGATGCACAAGATTGCATAAAAACCCTAATTGGACAAGAATAAGACTAGGGAGGACGAAAATGACCTAAATGTTTATCCAATGACACAAACACACCTATTGGATGCACAAGATTGCATAAAAACCCTAATTGGACAAGAATAAGCCTAGGGAAGACAAAAATGACCTAAATGTTCATCCAATGACACAAATGAACTTATTGGATGCACAAGATTGGTTAAAAACCCTAATTGGACAAGAATAAGCATAGGGAGGACGAAAATGACCTAAATGTTCATCCAATGACACAAATGAACTTATTGGATGCACAAGATTTGTTAAAAACCCTAATTGGACAAGAATAAGCCTAGGGAGGGCGAAAATGACCTAAATGTTCGTCCAATGACACAAACACACCTATTGGATGGACAAGTTTGCATAAAAACCCTAATTGGACAAGAATAAGACTAGGGAGGACGAAAATGACCTAAATGTTTATCCAATGACACAAACACACCTATTGGAAGCACAAGATTGGTTAAAAACCCTAATTGGACAAGAATAAGCCTAGGGAAGACGAAAAGGACCTAAATGTTCATCCAATGACACAAATGAACTTATTGGATGCACAAGATTGGTTAAAAACCCTAATTGGACAAGAATAAGCCTAGGGAGGACGAAAATGACCTAAATGTCTGTCCTATGACACAAACACACCTATTGGTTGCACAAGATTGCATAAAAACCCTTATTGGACAAGAATAAGACTAGGGAGAACGAAAATGACCTAAATATTTATCCAATGACACAAACACACCTATTGTATGCACAAGATTGGTTAAAAACCCTAATTGGACAAGAATAAGCCTAGGGAGGGCGAAAATGACCTAAATGTTTGTCCAATGACACAAACACACCTATTGGATGGACAAGTTTGCATAAAAACCCTAATTGGACAAAAATAAGACTAGGGAGGACGAAAATGACCTAAATGTTCCTCCAATGACACAAATGAACTTATTGGATGCACAAGGTTGGTTAAAAACCCTAATTGGACTAGAATAAGCCTAGGAAGGACGAAAATTACCTAAATGTTCAACCAATGACACAAATGAACTTATTGGATGCACAAGGTTGGTTAAAAACCCTAATTGGACAAGAATAAGCCTAGGGAGGACGAAAATGACCTAAATGTTCGTCCAATGACACAAACACACCTATTGGATGCACAAGATTGCAAAAAAACCCTAATTGGACAAGAATAAGACTAGGGAGGACGAAAATGACCTAAATGTTTATCCAATGACACAAACACACCTATTGGATGCACAAGATTGGTTAAAAACCCTAATTGGACAAGAATAAGCCTAGGGAAGACGAAAATGACCTAAATGTTCGTCCAATGACACAAACACACCTATTGGATGCACAAGATTGCATAAAAACCCTAATTGGACAAGAATAAGACTAGGGAGGACGAAAATGACCTAAATGTTTATCCAATGACACAAACACACCTATTGGATGCACAAGATTGGTTAAAAACCCTAATTGGACAAGAATAAGCCTAGGGAAGACGAAAATGACCTAAATGTTCATCCAATGACACAAATGAACTTATTGGATGCACAAGATTGCATAAAAACCCTAATTGGACAAGAATAAGACTAGGGAGGACGAAAATGACCTAAATGTTTATCCAATGACACAAACACACCTATTGGATGCACAAGATTGGTTAAAAACCCTAATTGGACAAGAATAAGCCCAGGGAAGACGAAAATGACCTAAATGTTCATCCAATGACACAAATGAACTTATTGGATGCACAAGATTGGTTAAAAACCTTAATTGGACAAGAATAAGCCTAGGGAGGACGAAAATGACCTAAATGTCCGTCCAATGACACAAACACACCTATTGGATGCACAAGATTGCATAAAAACCCTAATTGGACAAGAATAAGACTAGGGAGGACGAAAATGACCTAAATGTTTATCCAATGACACAAACACACCTATTGGATGCACAAGATTGGTTAAAAACCCTAATTGGACAACAATAAGCATAGGGAGGACGAAAATGACCTAAATGTTCGTCCAATGACACAAACACACATATTGGATGCACAAGATTGCTTAAACACCCTAATTGGACAAGAACAAGACTAGGGAGGACGAAAATGACCTAAATGTTCCTCCAATGACACAAACACACCTATTGGATGCACAAGATTGGCTAAAAACCCTAATTGGACAAGAATAAGCCTAGGGAGGACGAAAATGACCTAAATGTTCGTCCAATGACACAAACACACCTATTGGATGCACAAGATTGCATAAAAACCCTAATTGGCGAAGAATAAGACTAGGGAGGACGAAAATGACCTAAATGTTTATCCAATGACACAAACACACCTATTGGATGCACAAGATTGGTTAAAAACCCTAATTGGACAAGAATAAGCCTAGGGAAGACGAAAATGACCTAAATGTTCATCCAATGACACAAATGAACTTATTGGATGCACAACTTTTGTTAAAAACCCTAATTGGACTAGAATAAGTCTAGGGAGGACGAAAATGACCTAAATGTCCGTCCAATGACACAAACACACCTATTGGATGCACAAGATTGCATAAAAACCCTAATAGGACAAGAATAAGACTAGGGAGGACGAAAATCACCTAAATGTTCCTCAAATGACACAAATGAACTTATTGGATGCACGAGGTTTGTTAAGAACCCTAATTGGACAAGAATAAGCCTAGGGAGGACGAAAATGACCTAAATGTTCAACCAATGACACAAATTAACTTATTGGATGCACAAGGTTGGTTAAAAACCCTAATTGGACAACAATAAGCATAGGGAGGACGAAAATGACCTAAATGTTCGTCCAATGACACAAACACACCTATTGGATGCACAAGATTGCATAAAAACCCTAATTGGACAAGAATTAGACTAGGGAGGACGAAAATGACCTAAATGTTCCTCCAATGACACAAATGAACTTATTGGATGCACGAGGTTTGTTAAAAACCCTAATTGGACAAGAATAAGTCTAGGGAGGACGAAAATGACCTAAATGTTCGTCCAATGACACAAACACACCTATTGGATGCACAAGATTGCATAAAAACCCTAATTGGACAAGAATAAGACTAGGGAGGACAAAAATGACCTAAATGTTTATCCAATGACACAAACACACCTATTGGATGCACAAGATTGGTTAAAAACCCTAATTGGACAAGAATAAGCCTAGGGAAGACGAAAATGACCTAAATGTTCATCCAATGACACAAATGAACTTATTGGATGCACAAGATTGGTTAAAAACCCTAATTGGACAAGAATAAGCCTAGGGAGGACGAAAATGACCTAAATGTCTTTCCAATGACACAAACACACCTATTGGATGCACAAGATTGCATAAAAACCCTAATTGGACAAGAATAAGACTAGGGAGGACGAAAATGACCTAAATGTTTATCCAATGACACAAACACACCTATTGGATGCACAAGATTGGGTAAAAACCCTAATTGGACAAGAATAAGCCTAGGGAAGACGAAAATGACCTAAATGTTCATCCAATGACACAAATGAACTTATTGGATGCACAAGATTGGTTAAAAACCCTAATTGGACAAGAATAAGCCTAGGGAGGACGAAAATGACCTAAATGTCTGTCCAATGACACAAACACACCTATTGGTTGCACAAGATTGCATAAAAACCCTAATTGGACAAGAATAAGACTAGGGAGAACGAAAATGACCTAAATGTTTATCCAATGACACAAACACACCTATTGTATGCACAAGATTGGTTAAAAACCCTAATTGGACAAGAATAAGCCTAGGGAGGGCGAAAATGACCAAAATGTTTGTCCAATGACACAAACACACCTATTGGATGGACAAGTTTGCATAAAAACCCTAATTGGACAAAAATAAGACTAGGGAGGACGAAAATGACCTAAATGTTCCTCCAATGACACAAATGAACTTATTGGATGCACAAGGTTGGTTAAAAACCCTAATTGGACTAGAATAAGCCTAGGCAGGACGAAAATTACCTAAATGTTCAACCAATGACACAAATGAACTTATTGGATGCACAAGGTTGGTTAAAAACCCTAATTGGACAATAATAAGCCTAGGGAGGACGAAAATGACCTAAATGTTCGTCCAATGACACAAACACACCTATTGGATGCACAAGATTGCATAAAAACCCTAATTGGACAAGAATAAGACTAGGGAGGACGAAAATGACCTAAATGTTTATCCAATGACACAAACACACGTGTTGGATGCACAAGATTGGTTAAAAACCCTAATTGGACAAGAATAATCCTAGGAAAGACGAAAATGGCCTAAATGTTCATCCAATGACACAAATGAACTTATTGGATGCACAACGTTGGTTAAAAACCCTAATTGGACAAGAATAAGTCTAGGGAGGACGAAAATGACCTAAATGTTCGTCCAATGACACAAACACACCTATTGGATGCACAAGATTGCATAAAAACCCTAATTGGACAAGAATAAGACTAGGGAGGACGAAAATGACCTAAATGTATATCCAATGACACAAACACACCTATTGGATGCACAAGATTGCATAAAAACCCTAATTGGACAAGAATAAGACTAGGGAGGACGAAAATGACCTAAATGTTTATCCAATGACACAAACACACCTATTGGATGCACAAGATTGGTTAAAAACCCTAATTGGACAAGAATAAGCCTAGGGAATACGAAAATGACCTAAATGTTCATCCAATGACACAAATGAACTTATTGGATGCACAAGATTGGTTAAAAACCTTAATTGGACTAGAATAAGCCTAGGGAGGACGAAAATGACCTAAATGTCCGTCCAATGATCAAAACACACCTATTGGATGCACAAGATTGCATAAAAACTCTTATTGGACAAGAATAAGACTAGGGAGGACGAAAATGACCTAAATGTATATCCAATGACACAAACACACCTATTGGATGCACAAGATTGCATAAAAACCCTAATTGGACAAGAATAAGACTAGGGAGGACGAAAATGACCTAAATGTTCCTCAAATGACACAAATGAACTTATTGGATGCACGAGGTTTGTTAAAAACCCTAATTGGACAAGAATAAGCCTAGGGAGGACGAAAATGACCTAAATGTTCAACCAATGACACAAATTAACTTATTGGATGCACAAGGTTGGTTAAAAACCCTAATTGGACAACAATAAGCATAGGGAGGACGAAAATGACCTAAATGTTCGTCCAATGACACAAACACACATATTGGATGCACAAGATTGATTAAACACCCTAATTGGACAAGAACAAGACTAGGGAGGACGAAAATGACCTAAATGTTCCTCCAATGACCCAAATGAACTTATTGGATGCACAAGATTGGCTAAAAACCCTAATTCGACAAGAATAATCCTAGGGAGGACGAAAATGACCTAAATGTTCGTCCAATGACACAAACACACCTATTGGATGCACAAGATTGCATAAAAACCCTAATTGGACAAGAATTAGACTAGGGAGGGCGAAAATGACCTAAATGTTCCTCCAATGACACAAATGAACATATTGGATGCACAACGTTGGTTAAAAATCCTAATTGGACAAGAATAAGTCTAGGGAGGACGAAAATGACCTAAATGTTAGTCGAATGACACAAACAGACCTATTGGATGCACAAGATTGCATAAAAACCCTAATTGGACAAGAATAAGACTAGGGATGCCGAAAATGACCTAAATGTTTATCCAATGACACAAACACACCTATTGGATGCACAAGATTGGTTAAAAACCGTAATTGGACAAGAATAAGCCTAGGGAAGACGAAAATGACCTAAATGTTCATCCAATGACACAAATGAACTTATTGGATGCACAACGTTGGTTAAAAACCCTAATTGGACAAGAATAAGTCTAGGGAGGACGAAAATGACCTAAATGTTCGTCCAATGACACAAACACACCTATTGGATGCACAAGATTGCATAAAAACCCTAATTGGACAAGAATAAGACTAGGGAGGACAAAAATGACCTAAATGTTTATCCAATGACACAAACACACCTATTGGATGCACAAGATTGGTTAAAAACCCTAATTGGACAAGAATAAGCCTAGGGAAGACGAAAATGAACTAAATGTTCTTCCAATGACACAAATGAACTTATTGGATGCACAAGATTGGTTAAAAACCCTAATTGGACAAGAATAAGCCTAGGGAGGACGAAGATGACCTAAATGTCTGTCCAATGACACAAATACACCTTTTGGATGCACAAGATTGCATAAAAACCCTAATTGGACAAGAATAAGACTAGGGAGGACGAAAATGACCTAAATGTTTATCCAATGAAACAAACACACCTATTGGATGCACAAGATTGGTTAAAAACCCTAATTGGACAAGAATAAGACTAGGGAGGACGAAATGACCTAAATGTTTATCCAATGACACAAACACACCTATTGGATGCACAAGATTGGTTAAAAACCCTATTTGGACAAGAATAAGCCTAGGGAGGGCGAAAATGACCTAAATGTTTGTCCAATGACACAAACACACCTATTGGATGGACAAGTTTGCATAAAACCCTAATTGGACAAAAATAAGACTAGGGAGGACGAAAATGACCTAAATGTTCATCCAATGACACAAATGAACTTATTGGATGCACAAGATTGGTTAAAAACCCTAATTGGACAAGAATAAGCATAGGGAGGACGAAAATGACCTAAATGTTCATCCAATGACACAAATGAACTTATTGGATGCACAAGATTTGTTAAAAACCCTAATTAGACAAGAATAAGCCTAGGGAGGGCGAAAATGACCTAAATGTTCGTCCAATGACACAAACACACCTATTGGATGGACAAGTTTGCATAAAAACCCTAATTGGACAAGAATAAGACTAGGGAGGACGAAAATGACCTAAATGTTTATCCAATGACACAAACACACCTATTGGAAGCACAAGATTGGTTAAAAACCCTAATTGGACAAGAATAAGCCTAGGGAAGACGAAAAGGACCTAAATGTTCATCCAATGACACAAATGAACTTATTGGATGCACAAGATTGGTTAAAAACCCTAATTGGACAAGAATAAGCCTAGGGAGGACGAAAATGACCTAAATGTCTGTCCAATGACACAAACACACCTATTGGTTGCACAAGATTGCATAAAAACCCTAATTGGACAAGAATAAGACTAGGGAGAACAAAAATGACCTAAATGTTTATCCAATGACACAAACACACCTATTGTATGCACAAGATTGGTTAAAAACCCTAATTGGACAAGAATAAGCCTAGGGAGGGCGAAAATGACCTAAATGTTTGTCCAATGACACAAACACACCTATTGGATGGACAAGTTTGCATAAAACCCTAATTGGACAAAAATAAGACTAGGGAGGACGAAAATGACCTAAATGTTCCTCCAATGACACAAATGAACTTATTGGATGCAAAAGGTTGGTTAAAAACCCTAATTGGACTAGAATAAGCCTAGGAAGGACGAAAATTACCTAAATGTTCAACCAATGACACAAATGAACTTATTGGATGCACAAGGTTGGTTAAAAACCCTAATTGGACAAGAATAAGCCTAGGAAGGACGAAAATGACCTAAATGTTCGTCCAATGACACAAACACACCTATTGGATGCACAAGATTGCATAAAAACCCTAATTGGACAAGAATAAGACTAGGGAGGACGAAAATGACCTAAATGTTTATCCAATGACACAAACACACCTATTGGATGCACAAGATTGGTTAAAAACCCTAATTGGACAAGAATAAGCCTAGGGAAGACGAAAATGACCTAAATGTTCATCCAATGACACAAATGAACTTATTGGATGCACAAGATTGCATAAAAACCCTAATTGGACAAGAATAAGACTAGGGAGGACGAAAATGACCTAAATGTTTATCCAATGACACAAACACACCTATTGGATGCACAAGATTGGTTAAAAACCCTAATTGGACAAGAATAAGCCCAGGGAAGACGAAAATGACCTAAATGTTCATCCAATGACACAAATGAACTTATTGGATGCACAAGATTGGTTAAAAACCCTAATTTGACAAGAATAAGCCTAGGGTGGACGAAAATGACCTAAATGTTCATCCAATGACACAATCGAACTTATTGGATGCACAAGATTGGTTAAAAACCCTAATTGGACAAGAATAAGCCTAGGGAGGACGAAAATGACCTAAATGTTCATCCAATGACACAAATGAACTTATTGGATGCACAAGATTGGTTAAAAACCCTAATTGGACAAGAATAAGCCTAGGGAGGACGAAAATGACCTAAATGTTCGTCCAATGACACAAACACACCTATAGGATGCACAAGATTGCATAAAAATCCTAATTGGACAAGAACAAGCCTAGGGAGGACGAAAATGACCTAAATGTTCGTCCAATGACACAAACACACCTATTGGATGCACAAGATTGCATAAAAACCCTAATTGGACAAGAATAAGACTAGGGAGGACGAAAATGACCTAAATGTTCCTCCAATGACATAAACACACCTATTGGATGCACAAGATTGCATAAAAACCCTAATAGGACAAGAATTAGACTAGGGAGGACGAAAATGACCTAAATGTTCATCCAATGACACAAATGAACTTATTGAATGCACAACATTGGTTAAAAACCCTAATCGGACAAGAATGAGCCTAGGGAGGACGAAAATGACCTAAATGTTCGTCCAATGACACAAACACACCTATTGGATGCACAAGATTGCATAAAAACCCTAATTGGACAAGAATAAGACTAGGGAGGACGAAAATGACCTAAATGTTCATCCAATGACACAAATGAACTTAGTGAATGCACAACATTGGTTAAAAACCCTAATCGGACAAGAATGAGCCTAGGGAGGACGAAAATGACCTAAATGTTCGTCCAATGACACAAACACACCTATTGGATGCACAAGATTGGTTAAAAACCCTAATTGGACAAGAATAAGACTAGGGAGGACGAAAATGACCTAAATGTTCATCCAATGACACAAACACACCTATTGGATTCACAAGATTGTTTAGAAACCCTAATTGGACAAGAATAAGCCTAGGGAGGATGAAAATGACCTAAATATTCATCCAATGACACAAATGAACTTATTGGATGCAGAAGATTGCTTAAAACCCTAATTGGACAAGAAAAAGCCTAGGGAGGACGAAAATTACCTAAATATTCATCCAATGACACAAATGAACTTATTGGATGCACAAGATTGCTTAAAACCCTAATTGGACAAGAATAAGACTAGGGAGGACGAAAATGACCTAAATGTTCATCCAATGACACAAACACACCTATTGGATGCACAAGATTGGTTAGAAACCCTAATTGAACAAGAATAAGCCTAGGGAGGACGAAAATGACCTAAATGTTCATCCAATGACACAAATGAACTTATTGGATGCACAAGATTGGTTAAAAACCCTAATTGGACAACAATAAGCCTAGGAAGGATGAAAATGACCTAAATGTTCATCTAATGACACAAACACACCTATTGGATGCACAAGATTGGTTAAAAACCCTAATTGCACAAAACTAAGCCTAGGGAGGACGAAAATAACCTAAATGTTTATCCAATGACACAAATGAACTTATTGGATGCACAAGATTGCTTAAAACCCTAATTGGACAAGAATAAGACTAGGGAGGACGAAAATGACCTAAATGTTCATCCAATGACACAAACACACCTATTGGATGCACAAGATTGGTTAGAAACCCTAATTGAACAAGAATAAGCCTAGGGAGGACGAAAATGACCTAAATGTTCATCCAATGACACAAATGAACTTATTGGATGCAAAAGATTGCTTAAAACCCTAATTGGACAAGAATAAGACTAGGGATGACGAAAATGACCTAAATGTTCATCCAATGACACAAACACACCTATTGGATGCACAAGATTGGTTAGAAACCCTAATTGGACAAGAATAAGCCTAGGGAGGACGAAAATGACCTAAATGTTCATCCAATGACACAAATGAACTTATTGGATGCACAAGATTGCTTAAAAACCCTAATTGGATAATAAAAAGCCTAGGGAGGACGAAAATGACCTAAATGTTCATCCAATGACACAAATGAACTTATTGGATGCACAAGATTGCTTAAAACCCTAATTGGACAAGAATAAGACTAGGGAGGACGAAAATGACCTAAATGTTCATCCAATGACACAAACACACCTATTGGATGCACAAGATTGGTTAGAAACCCTAATTGAACAAGAATAAGCCTAGGGAGGACGAAAATGACCTAAATGTTCATCCAATGACACAAATGAACTTATTGGATGCACATGATTGCTTAAAACCCTAATTGGACAAGAATAAGACTAGGGAGGACGAAAATGACCTAAATGTTCATCCAATGACACAAACACACCTATTGGATGCACAAGATTGGTTAGAAACCCTAATTGAACAAGAATAAGCCTAGGGAGGACGAAAATGACCTAAATGCTTATCCAATGACACAAATGAACTTATTGGATGCACAAGATTGGTTAAAAACCCTAATTGGACAAGAATAAGCCTAGGGAGGACGAAAATGACCTAAATGTTCATCCAATGACACAAACACACCTATTGGATGCACAAGATTGCATAAAAACCCTAATTGGACAAGAATAAGCCTAGGGAAGACGAAAATGACCTAAATGTTCTTCCAATGACACAAATGAACTTATTGGATGCACAAGATTGGTTAAAAACCCTAATTGGACAAGAATAAGCCTAGGGAGGACGAAAATGACCTAAATGTTCATCCAATGACACAAATGAACTTATTGGATGCACAAGATTGGTTAAAAACCCTAATTGGACAAGAATAAGCCTAGGGAGGACGAAAATGACCTAAATGTTCGTCCAATGAAACAAACACATCTATTGGATGCACAAGATTGCATAAAAACCCTAATTGGACAAGAATAAGACTAGGGAGGACGAAAATGACCTAAATGTTCCTCCAATGACACAAACACACCTATTGGATGCACAAGATTGCATAAAAACCCTAATTGGACAAGAATAAGACTCGGGAGGACAAAAATGACCTAAATGTTCATCCAATGACACAAATGAACTTATTGGATGCACAAGATTGGTTAAAAACCCTAATTGGACAAGAATAAGCCTAGGGAGGACGAAAATGACCTAAATGTTCGTCCAATGACACAAACACACCTATTGGATGCACAAGATTGCATAAAAACCCTAATTGGACAAGAATAAGACTAGGGAGGACGAAAATGACCTAAATGTTCATCCAATGACACAAATGAACTTATTGAATGCACAAGATTGGTTAAAAACCATAATCGGACAGGAATAAGCCTAGGGAGGACGAAAATGACCTAAATGTTCGTCCAATGACACAAACACACCTATTGGATGCACAAGATTGCATAAAAACCCTAATTGGACAAGAATAAGACTAGGGAGGACGAAAATGACCTAAATGTTTATCCAATGAAACAAACACACCTATTGGATGCACAAGATTGGTTAAAAACCCTAATTGGACAAGAATAAGACTAAGGAGGACGAAAATGACCTAAATGTTTATCCAATGACACAAACACACCTATTGGATGCACAAGATTGGTTAAAAACCCTAATTGGACAAGAATAAGCCTAGGGAAGACGAAAATGACCTAAATGTTCGTCCAATGACACAAACACACCTATTGGATGCACAAGATTGCATAAAAACCCTAATTGGACAAGAATAAGACTAGAAAGGACGAAAATGACCTAAATGTTCCTCCAATGACACAAATGAACTTATTGGATGCACAAGATTGGCTAAAAACCCTAATTGGACAAGAATAAGCCTAGGGAGGACGAAAATGACCTAAATGTTCATCCAATGACACAAATGAACTTATTGGATGCACAAGATTGGTTAAAAACCCTAATTGGACAAGAATAAGCCTAGGGAAGACAAAAATGACCTAAATGTTCATCCAATGACACAAATGAACTTATTGGATGCACAACGTTGGTTAAAAACCCTAATTGGACAAGAATAAGTCTAGGGAGGACGAAAATGACCTAAATGTTCATCTAATGACACAAATGAACTTATTGGATGCACAACGTTGGTTAAAAACCCTAATTGGACAAGAGTAAGTCTAGGGAGGACGAAAATGACCTAAATGTTCGTCCAATGACACAAACACACCTATTGGATGCACAAGATTGCATAAAAACCCTAATTGGACAAGAATAAGACTAGGGAGGACGAAAATGACCTAAATGTTTATCCAATGACACAAACACACCTATTAGATGCACAAGATTGGTTAAAAACCCTAATTGGACAAGAATAAGCCTAGGGAAGGCGAAAATGACCTTAATGTTCATCCAATGACACAAATGAACTTATTGGATGCACAAGATTGGTTAAAAACCCTAATTGGACAAGAATAAGCCTAGGGAGGACGAAAATGACCTAAATGTTCGTCCAATGACACAAACACACCTATTGGATGCACAAGATTGCATAAAAACCCTAATTGGACAAGAATAAGACTAGGGAGGACGAAAATGACCTAAATGTTCCTCCAATGACACAAATGAACTTATTGGATGCACAACGTTGGTTAAAAACCCTAATTGGACAAGAATAAGTCTAGGGAGGACGAAAATGACCTAAATGTTCGTCCAATGACACAAACACACCTATTGGATGCACAAGATTGCATAAAAACCCTAATTGGCGAAGAATAAGACTAGGGAGGACGAAAATGACCTAAATGTTTATCCAATGACACAAACACACCTATTGGATGCACAAGATTGGTTAAAAACCCTAATTGGACAAGAATAAGCCTAGGGAAGACGAAAATGACCTAAATGTTCATCCAATGACACAAATGAACTTATTGGATGCACAAGATTGGTTAAAAACCCTAATTGGACAAGAATAAGCCTAGGGAGGACGAAAATGACCTAAATGTCTGTCCAATGACACAAACACACCTATTGGTTGCACAAGATTGCATAAAAACCCTAATAGGACAAGAATAAGACTAGGGAGAACGAAAATGACCTAAATGTTTATCCAATGACACAAACACACCTATTGGATGCACAAGATTGGTTAAAAACCCTAATTGGACAAGAATAAGACTAGGGAGGACGAAAATGACCTAAATGTTTATCCAATGACACAAACACACCTATTGGATGCACAAGATTGGTTAAAAACCCTAATTGGACAAGAATAAGCCTAGGGAAGACGAAAATGACCTAAATGTTCATCCAATGACACAAATGAACTTATTGGATGCACAAGATTGGTTAAAAACCCTAATTGGACAAGAATAAGCATAGGGAGGACGAAAATGACCTAAATGTTCATCCAATGACACAAATGAACTTATTGGATGCACAAGATTTGTTAAAAACCCTAATTGGACAAGAATAAGCCTAGGGAGGGCGAAAATGACCTAAATGTTCGTCCAATGACACAAACACACCTATTGGATGGACAAGTTTGCATAAAAACCCTAATTGGACAAAAATAAGACTAGGGAGGACGAAAATTACCCAAATGTTCCTCCAATGACTCAAATGAACTTATTGGATGCATAAGGTTGGTTAAAAACCCTAATTGGACAAGAATAAGCCTAGGGAGGACGAAAATTACCTAAATGTTCAACCAATGACACAAATAAACTTATTGGATGCACAAGGTTGGTTAAAAACCCTAATTGGACAAGAATAAGCCTAGGGATGACGAAAATGACCTAAATGTTCGTCCAATGACACAAACACACCTATTGGATGCACAAGATTGCATAAAAACCCTAATTGGACAAGAATAAGACTAAGGAGGACGAAAATGACCTAAATGTTTATCCAATGACACAAACACACCTATTGGATGCCCAAGATTGGTTAAAAACCCTAATTGGACAAGAATAAGCCTACGGAAGACGAAAATGACCTAAATGTTCGTCCGTTGACACAAACACACCTACTGGATGCACAAGATTGCATAAAAACCTTAATTGGACAAGAATAAGACTAGGGAGGACGAAAATGACCTAAATGTTTATCCAATGACACAAACACACCTATTGGAAGCACAAGATTGGTTAAAAACCCTAATTGGACAAGAATAAGCCTAGGGAAGACGAAAAGGACCTAAATGTTCATCCAATGACACAAATGAACTTATTGGATGCACAAGATTGGTTAAAAACCCTAATTGGACAAGAATAAGCCTAGGGAGGACGAAAATGACCTAAATGTCTGTCCAATGACACAAACACACCTATTGGTTGCACAAGATTGCATAAAAACCCTAATTGGACAAGAATAAGACTAGGGAGAACGAAAATGACCTAAATGTTTATCCAATGACACAAACACACCTATTGTATGCACAAGATTGGTTAAAAACCCTAATTGGACAAGAATAAGCCTAGGGAGGGCGAAAATGACCTAAATGTTTGTCCAATGACACAAACACACCTATTGGATGGACAAGTTTGCATAAAAACCCTAATTGGACAAAAATAAGACTAGGGAGGACGAAAATGACCTAAATGTTCCTCCAATGACACAAATGAACTTATTGGATGCTCAAGGTTGGTTAAAAACCCTAATTGGACTAGAATAAGCCTAGGAAGGACGAAAATTACCTAAATGTTCAACCAATGACACAAATGAACTTATTGGATGCACAAGGTTGGTTAAAAACCCTAATTGGACAAGAATAAGCCTAGGGAGGACGAAAATGACCTAAATGTTCGTCCAATGACACAAACACACCTATTGGATGCACAAGATTGCATAAAAACCCTAATTGGACAAGAATAAGACTAGGGAGGACGAAAATGACCTAAATGATTATCCAATGACACAAACACACCTATTGGATGCACAAGATTGGTTAAAAACCCTAATTGGACAAGAATAAGCCTAGGGAAGACGAAAATGACCTAAATGTTCGTCCAATGACACAAACACACCTATTGGATGCACAAGATTGCATAAAAACCCTAATTGGACAAGAATAAGACTAAGGAGGACGAAAATGACCTAAATGTTTATCCAATGACACAAACACACCTATTGGATGCACAAGATTGGTTAAAAACCCTAATTGGACAAGAATAAGCCTAGGGAAGACGAAAATGACCTAAATGTTCTTCCAATGACACAAATGAACTTATTGGATGCACAAGATTGGTTAAAAACCCTAATTGGACAAGAATAAGCCTAGGGAGGACGAAGATGACCTAAATGTCTGTCCAATGACACAAATACACCTTTTGGATGCACAAGATTGCATAAAAACCCTAATTGGACAAGAATAAGACTAGGGAGGACGAAAATGACCTAAATGTTTATCCAATGAAACAAACACACCAATTGGATGCACAAGATTGGTTAAAAACCCTAATTGGACAAGAATAAGACTAGGGAGGACGAAAATGACCTAAATGTTTATCCAATGACACAAACACACCTATTGGATGCACAAGATTGGTTAAAAACCCTATTTGGACAAGAATAAGACTAGGGAGGACGAAAATGACCTAAATGTTTATCCAATGAGACAAACACACCTATTGGATGCACAAGATTGGTTAAAAACCCTAATTGGACAAGAATAAGCCTAGGGAAGACGAAAATGACCTAAATGTTCATCCAATGACACAAATGAACATATTGGATGCACAAGATTGGTTAAAACCCCTAATTGGACAAGAATAAGCATAGGGAGGACGAAAATGACCTAAATGTTCATCCAATGACACAAATGAACTTATTGGATGCACAAGATTTGTTAAAAACCATAATTGGACAAGAATAAGCCTAGGGAGGGCGAAAATGACCTAAATGTTCGTCCAATGACACAAACACACCTATTGGATGGACAAGTTTGCATAAAAACCCTAATTGGACAAAAATAAGACTAGGGAGGACGAAAATTACCCAAATGTTCCTCCAATGACTCAAATGAACTTATTGGATGCATAAGGTTGGTTAAAAACCCTAATTGGACAAGAATAAGCCTAGGGAGGACGAAAATTACCTAAATGTTCAACCAATGACACAAATAAACTTATTGGATGCACAAGGTTGGTTAAAAACCCTAATTGGACAAGAATAAGCCTAGGGATGACGAAAATGACCTAAATGTTCGTCCAATGACACAAACACACCTATTGGATGCACAAGATTGCATAAAAACCCTAATTGGACAAGAATAAGACTAAGGAGGACGAAAATGACCTAAATGTTTATCCAATGACACAAACACACCTATTGGATGCCCAAGATTGGTTAAAAACCCTAATTGGACAAGAATAAGCCTAGGGAAGACGAAAATGACCTAAATGTTCGTCCGTTGACACAAACACACCTACTGGATGCACAAGATTGCATAAAAACCTTAATTGGACAAGAATAAGACTAGGGAGGACGAAAATGACCTAAATGTTTATCCAATGACACAAACACACCTATTGGAAGCACAAGATTGGTTAAAAACCCTAATTGGACAAGAATAAGCCTAGGGAAGACGAAAAGGACCTAAATGTTCATCCAATGACACAAATGAACTTATTGGATGCACAAGATTGGTTAAAAACCCTAATTGGACAAGAATAAGCCTAGGGAGGACGAAAATGACCTAAATGTCTGTCCAATGACACAAACACACCTATTGGATGCACAAGATTGCATAAAAACCCTAATTGGACAAGAATAAGACTAGGGAGAACGAAAATGACCTAAATGTTTATCCAATGACACAAACACACCTATTGTATGCACAAGATTGGTTAAAAACCCTAATTGGACAAGAATAAGCCTAGGGAGGGCGAAAATGACCTAAATGTTTGTCCAATGACACAAACACACCTATTGGATGGACAAGTTTGCATAAAAACCCTAATTGGACAAAAATAAGACTAGGGAGGACGAAAATGACCTAAATGTTCCTCCAATGACACAAATGAACTTATTGGATGCACAAGGTTGGTTAAAAACCCTAATTGGACTAGAATAAGCCTAGGAAGGACGAAAATTACCTAAATGTTCAACCAATGACACAAATGAACTTATTGGATGCACAAGGTTGGTTAAAAACCCTAATTGGACAAGAATAAGCCTAGGGAGGACGAAAATGACCTAAATGTTCGTCCAATGACACAAACACACCTATTGGATGCACAAGATTGCATAAAAACCCTAATTGGACAAGAATAAGACTAAGAGGGACGAAAATGACCTAAATGTTTATCCAATGACACAAACACACCTATTGAATGCACAAGATTGGTTAAAAACCCTAATTGGACAAGAATAACCCTATGGAAGACGAAAATGACCTAAATGTTCATCCAATGACACAAATGAACTTATTGGATTCACAAGATTGGTTAAAAACCCTAATTGGACAAGAATAAGTCTAGGGAGGACGAAAATTACCTAAATGTTCGTCCAATGACACAAACACACCTATTGGATGGACAAGTTTGCATAAAAACCCTAATTGCACAAAAATAAGACTAGGGAGGACGAAAATGACCCAAATGTTCCTCCATTGACACAAATGAACTTATTGGATGCACAAGGTTGGTTAAAAACCCTAATTGGACAAGAATAAGCCTAGGGAGGACGATAATTACCTAAATGTTCAACCAATGACACAAATGAACTTATTGGATGCACAAGATTGGTTAAAAACCCTAATTGGACAAGAATAAGTCTAGGGAGGACGAAAATGACCTAAATGTTCGTCCAATGACACAAACACACCTATTGGATGCACAAGATTGCATAAAAACCCTAATTGGACAAGAATAAGACTAGGGAGGACGAAAATGACCTAAATGTTTATCCAATGACACAAACACACCTATTGGATGCACAAGATTGGTTAAAAACCCTAATTGGACAAGAATAAGCCTAGGGAAGACGAAAATGACCTAAATGTTCATCCAATGACACAAATGAACTTATTGGATGCACAAGATTGGTTAAAAACCCTGATTGGACAAGAATAAGCCTAGGGAGGACGAAAATGGCCTAAATGTCCGTCCAATGACACAAACACACCTATTGGATGCACAAGATTGCATAAAAACCCTAATTGGACAAGAATAAGACTAGGGAGGACGAAAATGACCTAAATGTTCGTCCAATGACACAAACACACCTATTGGATGCACAAGATTGCATAAAAACCCTAATTGGACAAGAATAAGACTAGGGAGGAAGAAAATGACCTAAATGTTTATCCAATGACACAAACACACCTATTGGATGCACAAGATTGGTTAAAATCCCTAATTGGACAAGAATAAGCCTAGGGAAGACGAAAATGACCTAAATGTTCATCCAATGACACAAATGAACTTATTGGATGCACAACGTTTGTTAAAAACACTAATTGGACAAGAATAAGTCTAGGGAGGACGAAAATGACCTAAATGTTCGTCCAATGACACAAACACACCTATTGGATGCACAAGATTGCATAAAAACCCTAATTGGACAAGAATAAGACTAGGGAGGACGAAAATGACCTAAATGTTTATCCAATGACACAAACACACCTATTGGATGCACAAGATTGGTTAAAAACCCTAATTGGACAAGAATAAGCCTAGGGAAGACGAAAATGACCTAAATGTTCATCCAATGACACAAATGAACTTATTGGATGCACAAGATTGGTTAAAAACCCTGATTGGACAAGAATAAGCCTAGGGAGGACGAAAATGACCTAAATGTCCGTCCAATGACACAAACACACCTATTGGATGCACAAGATTGCATAAAAACCCTAATTGGACAAGAATAAGACTAGGGAGGACGAAAATGACCTAAATGTTTATCCAATGACACAAACACACCTATTAGATGCACAAGATTGGTTAAAAACCCTAATTGGACAAGAATAAGCCTAGGGAGGACGAAAATGACCTAAATGTTTGTCCAATGACACAAACACACCTATTGGATGCACAATATTGCATAAAAAACCCTAATTGGACAAGAATAAGACTAGGGAGGACGAAAATGACCTAAATGTTCCTCCAATGACACAAATGAACTTATTGAATGCACAAGATTGGCTAAAAACCCTAATTGGACAAGAATAAGCCTAGGGAGGACGAAAATGACCTAAATGTTCATCCAATGACACAAACACACCTATTGGATGCACAAGATTGCATAAAAACCCTAATTGGACAAGAATAAGAATAGGGAGGACGAAAATGACCTAAATGTTTTTCCAATGACACAAACACACCTATTGGATGCACAAGATTGGTTAAAAACCCTAATTGGACAAGAATAAGACTAGGGAGGACGAAAATGACCTAAATGTTTATCCAATGACACAAACACACCTATTGGATGCACAAGATTGGTTAAAAACCCTAATTGGACAAGAATAAGCCTAGGGAGGACGAAAATGACCTAAATGTTCATCCAATGACACAAATACACCTATTGGATGCACAAGAATGGTTAGAAACCCTAATTGGACAAGAATAAGCCTAGGGAGGACGAAAATGACCTAAATGTTCATCCAATGACACAAACACACCTATTGGATGCACAAGATTGGTTAAAAACCCTAATTGGACAAGAATAAGCATAAGGAGAACGAAAATGACCTAAATGTTCATCCAATGACACAAATGAACTTATTGGATGCACAAGATTGGTTAAAAACCCTAATTGGACAAGAATAAGCCTAGGGAGGACGAAAATGACCTAAATGTTCATCCAATGACACAAACACACCTATTGGATGCACAAGATTGGTTAGAAACCCTAATTGGACAAGAATAAGCCTAGGGAGGACGAAAATAAACTAAATGTTCATCCAATGACACAAACACACCTATTGGATGCACAAGATTGGTTAGAAACCCTAATTGGATAAGAATAAGCCTTGGGAGGACGAAAATGACCTAAATGTTCATCCAATGACACAAATGAATTTATTGGATGCACAAGATTGGTTAAAAACCCTAATTGGACAAGAATAAGCCTAGGGAAGACGAAAATGACCTAAATGTTCATCCAATGACACAAATGAACTTATTGGATGCACAAGATTGGTTAAAAACCCTAATTGGACAAGAATAAGCCTAGGGAGGACGAAAATGACCTAAATGTTCATCCAATGACACAAACACAACTATTGGATGCACTAGATTGGTTAGGAACCCTAATTGGACAAGAATAAGCCTACGGATGACGAAAATGACCTAAATGTTAATCCAATGACACAAATGAACTTATTGGATGCACAAGATTGGTTAAAAACACTAATTGGCCAAGAATAAGCCTAGGGAGGACGAAAATGACCTAAATGTTCATCAAATGACTAAACACACCTATTGGATGCACAAGATTGGTTAGAAACCCTAATTTGACAAGAATAAGCCTAGGGAGGACGAAAATGACCTAAATGTTCATCCAATGACACAAACACACCTATTGGATGCACAAGATTGGTTAAAAACCCTAATTGGACAATAATAAGCATAGGGAGGACGAAAATGACCTAAATGTTCATCCAATGACACAAACACACCTATTGGATGCACAAGATTGGTTAGAAACCCTAATTGGACAAGAATAAGCCTAGGGAGGACGAAAATGACCTAAATGTTCATCCAATGACACAAACACACCTATTGGATGCACACGATTGGTTAGAAACCCTAATTAGACAAGAATAAGCCTAGGGAGGACGAAAATGACCTAACTATTCATCCAATGACACAAATGAACTTATTGGATTCACAAGATTGCTTAAAACCCTAATTGGACAAGAATAAGACTAGGGAGGACGAAAATAACCTAAATGTTCATCCAATGACACAAACACACCTATTGGATGCACAAGATTGGTTAGAAACCCTTATTTGACAAGAATAAGCCTAGGGAGGACGAAAATGACCTAACTATTCATCCAATGACACAAATGAACTTATTGGATGCACATGATTGCTTAAAACCCTAATTGGACAAGAATAAGACTAGGGAGGACGAAAATAACCTAAATGTTCATCCAATGACACAAACACACCTATTGGATGCACAAGATTGGTTAGAAACCCTAATTTGACAAGAATAAGCCTAGGGAGGACGAAAATGACCTAACTATTCATCCAATGACACAAATGAACTTATTGGATGCACAAGATTGCTTAAAACCCTAATTGGACAAGAATAAGACTAGGGAGGACGAAAATAACCTCAATGTTCATCCAATGACACAAACACACCTATTGGATGCACAAGATTGGTTAGAAACCCTAATTTGACAAGAATAAGCCTAGGGAGGACGAAAATGACCTAACTATTCATCCAATGACACAAATGAACTTATTGGATGCACAAGATTGCTTAAAATCCTAATTGGACAAGAATAAGACTAGGGAGGACGAAAATGACCTAAATGTTCATCCAATGACACAAACACACCTATTGGATGCACAAGATTGGTTAGAAACCCTAATTGGACAAGAATAAGCCTAGGGAGGACGAAAATGACCTAAATGTTAATCCAATGACACAAATGAACTTATTGGATGCACAAGATTGGTTAAAAACCCTAATTGGACAAGAATAAGCCTAGGGAGGACAAAAATAACCTAAATGTTCATCAAATGACTAAACACACCTATTGGATGCACAAGATTGGTTAGAAACCCTAATTGGGAAAGAATAAGCCTAGGGAGGACGAAAATGACCTAAATGTTCATCCAATGACACAAATGAACTTATTGGATGCACAAGATTGGTTAAAAACCCTAATTGGACAAGAATAAGCCTAGGGAGGACGAAAATGACCTAAATGTTCATCCAATGACACAAACACACCTATTGGATGCCCAAGATTGGTTAAAACCCTAATTGGACAAGAATAAGCATAGGGAGGACGAAAATGACCTAAATGTTCATCCAATGACACAAACACACCTATTGGATGCACAAGATTGGTTAGAAACCCTAATTGGACAAGAATAAGCCTAGGGAAGACGAAAATGACCTAAATGTTCATCCAATGACACAAATGAACTTATTGGATGCACAAGATTGGTTAAAAACCCTAATTGGACAAGAATAAGCATAGGGAGGACGAAAATGACCTAAATGTTCATCCAATGACACACATCAACTTATTGGATGCACATGATTGGTTAAAAACCCTAATTGGACAAGAATAAGCCTAGGGAGGACGAAAATGACCTAAATGTTCGTCCAATGACACAAACACACCTATTGGATGCACAAGATTGCATAAAAACCCTAATTGGACAAGAATAAGACTAGGGAGGATGAAAATCACCTAAATGTTCCTCCAATGACACAAACACACGTATTGGATGCACAAGATTGCATAAAAACCCTAATTAAACAAGAATAAGACTAGGGAGGACGAAAATGACCTAAATGTTCATCCAATGACACAAATGAACTTATTGGATGCACAAGATTGGTTAAAAACCCTAATTGGACAAGAATAAGCCTAGGGAGGGCGAAAATGACCTAAATGTTCGTCCAATGACACAAACACACCTATTGGATGGACAAGTTTGCATAAAAACCCAAATTGGACAAAAATAAGGCTAGGGAGGACGAAAATGACCTAAATGTTCCTCCAATGAAACAAATGAACTTATTGGATGCACAAGGTTGGTTAAAAACCCTAATTGGACAAGAATAGGCCTAGGGAGGACGAAAATTACCTAAATGTTCAACCAATGACACAAATGAACTTATTGGATGCACAAGGTTGGTTAAAAACCCTAATTAGACAAGAATAGCCTAGGGAGGACGAAAATGACCTAAATGTTCGTCCAATGACACAAACACACCTATTGGATGCACAAGATTGCATAAAAACCCTAATTGCACAAGAATAAGACTAAGGAGGACGAAAATGACCTAAATGTTTATCCAATGACACAAACACACCTATTGGATGCACAAGATTGGTTAAAAACCCTAATTGGACAAGAATTAGCCTAGGGAAGACGAAAATGACCTAAATGTTCGTCCAACGACACAAACACACCTATTGGATGCACAAGATTGCATAAAAACCCTAATTGGGCAAGAATAAGACTAGGGAGGACGAAAATGACCTAAATGTTTATTCAATGACACAAACACACCTATTGGAAGCACAAGATTGGTTAAAAACCCTAATTGGACAAGAATAAGCCTAGGGAAGATGAAAATGACCTAAATGTTCATCCAATGACACAAATGAACTAATTGGATGCACAAGATTGGTTAAAAACCCTAATTGGACAAGAATAAGCCTAGGGAGGACGAAAATGACGTAAATGTCTGTCCAATGACACAAACACACCTATTGGTTGCACAAGATTGCATAAAAACCCTAATTGGACAAGAATAAGACTAGGGAGAACGAAAATGACCTAAATGTTTATCCAATGACACAAACACACCTATTGGATGCACAAGATTGGTTAAAAACCCTAATTGGACAAGAATAAGACTAGGGAGGACGAAAATGACCTAAATGTTTATCCAATGACACAAATGAACTTATTGGATGCACAAGATTGGTTAAAAACCCTAATTGGACAAGAATAAGCCTAGGGAGGGCGAAAATGACCTAAATGTTCGTCCAATGACACAAACACACCTATTGGATGGACAAGTTTGCATAAAAACCCTAATTGGACAAAAATAAGACTAGGGAGGACGAAAATTACCCAAATGTTCCTCCAATGACACAAATGAACTTATTGGATGCACAAGGTTGGTTAAAAACCCTAATTGGACAAGAATAAGCCTATGGAGGACGAAAATTACCTAAATGTTCAACCAATGACACAAATAAACTTATTGGATGCACAAGGTTGGTTAAAAACCCTAATTGGACAAGAATAAGCCTAGGGAGGACGAAAATGACCTAAATGTTCGTCCAATGACACAAACACACCTATTGGATGCACAAGATTGCATAAAAACCCTAATTGGACAAGAATAACACTAAGGAGGACGAAAATGACCTAAATGTTTATCCAATGACACAAACACACCTATTGGATGCACAAGATTGGTTAAAAACCCTAATTGGACAAGAATAACCCTAAGGAAGATGAAAATGACCTAAATGTTCATCCAATGACACAAATGAACTTATTGGATGCACAACGTTGGTTAAAAACCCTAATTGGACAAGAATAAGTCTAGGGAGGACGAAAATGACCTAAATGTTCATCCAATGACACAAATGAACTTATTGGATGCACAACGTTGGATAAAAACCCTAATTGGACAAGAGTAAGTCTAGGGAGGACGAAAATGACCTAAATGTTCGTCCAATGACACAAACACACCTATTGGATGCACAAGATTGCATAAAAACCCTAATTGGACAAGAATAAGACTAGGGAGGACGAAAATGACCTAAATGTTTATCCAATGACACAAACACACGTGTTGGATGCACAAGATTGGTTAAAAACCCTAATTGGACAAGAATAATCCTAGGAAAGACGAAAATGGCCTAAATGTTCATCCAATGACACAAATGAACTTATTGGATGCACAACGTTGGTTAAAAACCCTAATTGGACAAGAATAAGTCTAGGGAGGACGAAAATGACCTAAATGTTCGTCCAATGACACAAACACACCTATTGGATGCACAAGATTGCATAAAAACCCTAATTGGACAAGAATAAGACTAGGGAGGACGAAAATGACCTAAATGTTTATCCAATGACACAAACACACCTATTGGATGCACAAGATTGGTTAAAAACCCTAATTGGACAAGAATAAGCCTAGGGAAAACGAAAATGACCTAAATGTTCATCCAATGACACAAATGAACTTATTGGATGCACAACGTTGGTTAAAAACCCTAATTGGACAAGAATAAGTCTAGGGAGGACGAAAATGACCTAAATGTTCGTCCAATGACACAAACACACCTATTGGATGCACAAGATTGCATAAAAACCCTAATTGGACAAGAATAACACTAAGGAGGACGAAAATGACCTAAATGTTTATCCAATGACACAAACAAACCTATTGGACGCACAAGATTGGTTAAAAACCCTAATTGGACAAGAATAACCCTAAGGAAGACGAAAATGACCTAAATGTTCATCCAATGACACAAATGAACTTATTGGATGCACAACGTTGGTTAAAAACCCTAATTGGACAAGAATAAGTCTAGGGAGGACGAAAATGACCTAAATGTTCATCCAATGACACAAATGAACTTATTGGATGCACAACGTTGGTTAAAAACCCTAATTGGACAAGAGTAAGTCTAGGGAGGACGAAAATGACCTAAATGTTTATCCAATGACACAAACACACCTATTGGATGCACAACATTGGTTAAAAACCCTAATTGGACAAGAATAACCCTAAGGAAGATGAAAATGACCTAAATGTTCATCCAATGACACAAATGAACTTATTGGATGCACAACGTTGGTTAAAAACCCTAATTGGACAAGAATAAGTCTAGGGAGGACGAAAATGACCTAAATGTTCATCCAATGACACAAATGAACTTATTGGATGCACAAGGTTGGTTAAAAACCCTAATTGGACAAGAATAAGCCTAGGGAGGACGAAAATGACCTAAATGTTCAACCAATGACACAATTGAACTTATTGGATGCACAAGGTTGGTTAAAAACCCTAATTGGACAAGAATAAGCCTAGGGAGGACGAAAATGACCTAAATGTTCATCCAATGACACAAATGAACTTATTGGATGCACAAGATTGGTTAAAAACCCTAATTGGACAAGAATAAGCCTAGGGAGGACGAAAATGACCTAAATGTTCATCCAATGACACAAATGAACTTATTGGATGCACAAGATTGGTTAAAAACCCTAATTGGAAAAGAATAAGCCTAGGGAGGACGAAAATGACCTAAATGTTCGTCCAATGACAACAACACACCTATTGGATGCACAAGATTGCATAAAAACCCTAATTGGGCAAGAATAAGACTAGGGAGGACGAAAATGACCTAAATGTTCCTCCAATGACACAAAAGAACTTATTGGATGTACAAGATTGATTAAAAACCCTAATTGGACAAGAATAAGCCTAGGGAGGACGAAAATGACCTAAATGTTCATCCAATGACACAAATGAACTTATTGGATGCACAAGATTGGTTAAAAACCCTAATTGGACAAGAATAAGCCTAGGGAGGACGAAAATGACCTAAATGTTCATCCAATGACACAAATGAACTTATTGGATGCACAAGATTTGTTGAAAACCCTAATTGGACAAGAATAAGCCTAGGGAGGACGAAAATGACCTAAATGTTCATCCAATGACACAAATGAACTTATTGGATGCACAAGATTGGTTAAAAACCCTAATTGGACAAGAATAAGCCTAGGGAGGACGAAAATGACCTAAATGTTCGTCCATAACACAAATGAACTTATTGGATGCACAAGATTGGTTGAAAACCCTAATTGGACAAGAATAAGCCTAGGGAGGACGAAAATGACCTAAATGTTCATCCAATGACACAAATGAACTTATTGGATGCACAAGATTGCTTAAAACCCTAATTGGACAAGAATAAGACTAGGGTGGACGAAAATGACCTAAATGTTCATCCAATGACACAAACACACCAATTGGATGCACAAGATTGGTTAGAAACCCTAATTGGACAAGAATAAGCCTAGGGAGGACGAAAATGACCTAAATGTTCATCCAATGACACAAATGAACTTATTGGATGCACAAGATTGGTTAAAAACCCTAATTGGACAAGAATAAGCCTAGGGAGGACGAAAATGACCTAAATGTTAATCTAATGACACAAACACACCTATTGGATGCACAAGATTGGTTAGAAACCCTAATTGGACAAGAATAAGCCTAGGGAGGACGAAAATGACCTAAATGTTCATCCAATGACACAAACACACCTATTGGATGCACAAGATTGGTTAAAAACCCTAATTGGACAAGAATAAGCCTAGGGAGGACGAAAATGACCTAAATGTTCATCCAATGACACAAATGAACTTATTGGATGCACAAGATTGGTTAAAAACCCTAATTGGACAAGAATAAGCCTAGGGAGGACGAAAATGACCTAAATGTTCATCCAATGACACAAACACACCTATTTGATGCACAAGATTGGTTAGAAACCGTAATTGGACAAGAATAAGCCTAGGAAGGACGAAAATGACCTAAATGTTAATCCAATGACACAAATGAACTTATTGGATGCACAAGATTGGTAAAAAACCCTAATTGGACAAGAATAAGCCGAGGGAGGACGAAAATGACCTAAATGTTCATCCAATGACACAAACACACCTATTGGATGCACAAGATTGGTTAAAAACCCTAATTGGACAAGAATAAGCCTAGGGAGGACGAAAATGACCTAAATGTTCATCCAATGACACAAATGAACTTATTGGATGCACAAGATTGGTTAAAAACCCTAATTGGACAAGAATAAGCCTAGGGAGGGCGAAAATGACGTACATGTTCGTCCAATGACACAGACACACCTATTGGATGCACAAGATTGCATAAAAACCCTAATTGGACAAGAATAAGACTAGGGAGGACGAAAATGACCTAAATGTTTATCCAATGACACAAACACACCTATTGGATGCACAAGATTGGCTAAAAACCCTAATTGGACAAGAATAAGCCTAGGGAGGACGAAAATGACCTAAATGTTCGTCCAATGACACAAACACACCTATTGGATGCACAAGATTGCATAAAAACCCTAATTGGACATGAATTAGACTTGGGAGGACGAAAATGACCTAAATGTTCCTCCAATGACACAAATGAACTTATTGGATGCACAACGTTGGTTAAAAACCCTAATTGGACAAGAATAAGTCTAGGGAGGACGAAAATGACCTAAATGTTCGTCCAATGACACAAACACACCTATTGGATGCACAAGATTGCATAAAAACCCTAATTGGACAAGAATAAGACTAGGGAGGACGAAAATGACCTAAATGTTTATCCAATGACACAAACACACCTATTGGATGCACAAGATTGGTTAAAAACCCTAATTGGACAAGAATAAGCCTAGGGAAGACGAAAATGACCTAAATGTTCATCCAATGACACAAATGAACTTATTGGATGCACAAGATTGGTTAAAAACCCTAATTGGACAAGAATAAGCATATGGAGGACGAAAATGACCTAAATGTTCATCCAATGACACAAATGAACTTATTGGATGCACAAGATTGGTTAAAAACCATAATTGGACAAGAATAAGCCTAGGGAGGGCGAAAATGACCTAAATGTTCGTCCAATGACACGAACACACCTATTGGATGGACAAGTTTGCATAAAAACCCTAATTGGACAAAAATAAGACTAGGGAGGACGAAAATTACCCAAATGTTCCTCCAATGACACAAATGAACTTATTGGATGCACAAGGTTGGTTAAAAACCCTAATTGGACAAGAATAAGCCTAGGGAGGACGAAAATTACCTAAATGTTCAACCAATGACACAAATAAACTTATTGGATGCACAAGGTTGGTTAAAAACCCTAATTGGACAAGAATAAGCCTAGGGAGGACGAAAATGACCTAAATGTTCGTCCAATGACACAAACACACCTATTGGATGCACAAGATTGCATAAAAACCCTAATTGGACAAGAATAACACTAAGGAGGACGAAAATGATCTAAATGTTTATCCAATGACACAAACACACCTATTGGATGCACAAGATTGGTTAAAAACCCTAATTGGACAAGAATAACCCTAGGGAAGACGAAAATGACCTAAATGTTCATCCAATGACACAAATGAACTTATTGGATGCACAACGTTGGTTAAAAACCCTAATTGGACAAGAATAAGTCTAGGGAGGACGAAAATGACCTAAATGTTCATCCAATGACACAAATGAACTTATTGGATGCACAA
>JBBPBR010000083.1:63913-119022 GCA_037974775.1 Cicer pinnatifidum
TCTAATAAGTTCATTTGTGTCATTGGATGAACATTTAGGTAATTTTTGTCTTCCCTAGGCTTATTCTTGTCCAATTAGGGTTTTTAACCAATCTTGTGCATCCAATAGGTGTGTTTGTGTCATTGGATAAACATTTAGGTCATTTTCGTCCTCCCTAGTCTTATTCTTGTCCAACTAGGGTTTTTATGCAATCTTGTGCATCCAATAGGTGTGTTTGTGTCGTTGGACGAACATTTAGGTCATTTTCGTCTTCCCTAGGCTTATTCTTGTCCAATTAGGGTTTTTAACCAATCTTGTGCATCCAATAGGTGTGTTTGTGTCATTGGATAAACATTTAGGTCATTTTCGTCCTCCTTAGTATTATTTTTGTCCAATTCGGGTTTTTATGCAATCTTGTGCATCCAATAGGTGTGTTTGTGTCATTGGACGAACATTTAGGTCATTTTCGTCCTCCCTAAGCTTATTCTTGTCCAATTAGGGTTTTTAACCAATCTTGTGCATCCAATAAGTTCATTTGTGTCATTGGATGAACATTAAGGTCATTTTCGTCTTCCCTAGGCTTATTCTTGTCCAATTAGGGTTTTTAACCAATCTTGTGCATCCAATAGGTGTGTTTGTGTCATTGGATAAACATTTAGGTCATTTTCTTCCTACCTAGTCTTATTCTTGTCTAATTAGGGTTTTTATGCAATCTTGTGCATCCAATAGGTGTGTTTGTGTCATTGGACGAACATTTAGGTCATTTTCGTCCTCCCTAGACTTATTCTTGTCCAATTAGGGTTTTTAACCAACGTTGTGCATCCAATAAGTTCATTTGTGTCATTGGATGAACATTTAGGTCATTTTCGTCTTCCCTAGGCTTATTCTTGTCCAATTAGGGTTTTTAACCAATCTTGTGCATCTAATAGGTGTGTTTGTGTCATTGGATAAACATTTTGGTCATTTTCGTCCTCCCTAGTCTTATTCTTGTCCAATTAGGGTTTTTATGCAATCTTGTGCATCCAATAGGTGTGTTTGTGTTGTTGGACAAACATTTAGGTCATTTTCGTCTTCCCTAGGCTTATTCTTGTCCAATTAGGGTTTTTAATAAATCTTGTGCATCCAATAGGTGTGTTTGTGTCATTGGATAAACATTTAGGTCATTTTCGTCCTCCTTAGTCTTATTCTTGTCCAATTAGGGTTTTTATGCAATCTTGTGCATCCAATAGGTGTGTTTGTGTCATTGGACGAACATTTAGATCATTTTCGTCCTCCCTAGACTTACTCTTGTCCAATTAGGGTTTTTAACCAACGTTGTGCATCCAATAAGTTCATTTGTGTCATTGGATGAACATTTAGGTCATTTTCGTCCTCCCTAGACTTATTCTTGTCCAATTAGGGTTTTTAACCAACGTTGTGCATCCAATAAGTTCATTTGTGTCATTGGATGAACATTTAGGTCATTTTCGTCTTCCCTAGGGTTATTCTTATCGAATTAGGGTTTTTAACCAATCTTGTGCATCCAATAGGTGTGTTTGTGTCATTGGATAAACATTTAGGTCATTTTCGTCCTCCTTAGTGTTATTCTTGTCCAATTAGGGTTTTTATGCAATCTTGTGCATCCAATAGGTGTGTTTGTGTCATTGGACGAACATTTAGGTCATTTTCGTCCTCCCTAGGCATATTCTTGTCCAATTAGGGTTTTTAACCAATCTTGTGCATCCAATAGGTGTGTTTGTGTCATTGGATAAACATTTAGGTCATTTTCGTCCTCCTTAGTCTTATTCTTGTCCAATTAGGGTTTTTATGCAATGTTGTGCATCCAATAGGTGTGTTTGTGTCATTGGACGAACATTTAGGTCATTTTCGTCCTCCCTAGGCTTATTCTTGTCCAAATAGGGTTTTTAACCAATCTTGTGCATCCAATAAGTTCATTTGTGTCATTGGATGAACATTTAGGTCATTTTCGTCCTACCTAGACTTATTGTTGTCCAATTAGGGTTTTTAACCAACGTTGTGCATCCAATAAGTTCATTTGTGTCATTGGATGAACATTTAGGTCATTTTCGTCTTCCATAGGGTTATTCTTGTCCAATTAGGGTTTTTAACCAATCTTGTGCATCCAATAGGTGTGTTTGTGTCGTTGGATAAACATTTAGGTCATTTTCGTCCTCCTTAGTGTTATTCTTGTCCAATTAGGGTTTTTATGCAATCTTGTGCATCCAATAGGTGTGTTTGTGTCATTGGACGAACATTTAGGTCATTTTCGTCCTCCCTAGGCTTATTCTTGTCCAATTAGGGTTTTTAACCAACCTTGTGCATCCAATAAGTTTATTTGTGTCATTGGTTGAACATTTAGGTAATTTTCGTCCTCCCTAGGCTTATTCTTGTCCAATTAGGGTTTTTAACCAACGTTGTGCATCCAATAAGTTCATTTGTGTCATTGGATGAACATTTAGGTCATTTTCGTCTTCCCTAGGGTTATTCTTGTCCAATTAGGGTTTTTAACCAATCTTGTGCATCCAATAGGTGTGTTTGTGTCATTGGATAAACATTTAGGTCATTTTCGTCATCCTTAGTCTTATTCTTGTCCAATTAGGGTTTTTATGCAATCTTGTGCATCCAATAGGTGTGTTTGTGTCATTGGTCGAACATTTAGGTCATTTTCGTCCTCCCTATGCTTATTCTTGTCCAATTAGGGTTTTTAACCAACCTTGTGCATCCAATAAGTTCATTTGTGTCATTGGTTTAACATTTAGGTAATTTTCGTCCTCCCTAGGCTTATTCTTGTCCAATTAGGGTTTTTAACCAACCTTGTGCATCCAATAAGTTCATTTGTGTCATTGGAGGAACATTTGGGTCATTTTCGTCCTCCCTAGTCTTATTTTTGTCCAATTAGGGTTTTTATGCAAACTTGTCCATCCAATAGGTGTGTTTGTGTCATTGGACGAACATTTAGGTCATTTTCGCCCTCCCTAGGCTTATTCTTGTCCAATTAGGGTTTTTAACCAATCTTGTGCATCCAATAAGTTCATTTGTGTCATTGGATGAACATTTAGGACATTATCGTCCTCCCTAGTCTTATTCTTGTCCAATTAGGGTTTTTATGCAATCTTGTGCATCCAATAGGTGTGTTTGTGTCATTGGACGGACATTTAGGTCATTTTCGTCCTCCCTAGGCTTATTCTTGTCCAATTAGGGTTTTTAACCAATCTTGTGCATCCAATAAGTTCATTTGTGTCATTGGATGAACATTTAGGTCATTTTCGTCTTCCCTAGGCTTATTCTTGTCCAATTAGGGTTTTTAACCAATCTTGTGCATCCAATAGGTGTGTTTGTGTCATTGGATAAACATTTAGGTCATTTTTGCCTCCCTAGTCTTATTCTTGTCCAATTAGGGTTTTTATGCAATCTTGTGCATCCAATAGGTGTGTTTGTGTCATTGGACGAACATTTAGGTCATTTTCGTCCTCCCTAGACTTATTCTTGTCCAATTAGGGTTTTTAACCAACGTTGTGCATCCAATAAGTTCATTTGTGTCATTGGATGAACATTTAGGTCATTTTCGTCTTCCCTAGGCTTATTCTTGTCCAATTAGGGTTTTTAACCAATCTTGTGCATCTAATAGGTGTGTTTGTGTCATTGGATAAACATTTAGGTCATTTTCGTCCTCCCTAGTCTTATTCTTGTCCAATTAGGGTTTTTAACCAATCTTGTGCATCCAATAGGTGTATTTGTGTCATTGGATAAACATTTAGGTCATTTTCTTCCTACCTATTCTTATTCTTGTCTAATTAGGGTTTTTATGCAATCTTGTGCATCCAATAGGTGTGTTTGTGTCATTGGACGAACATTTAGGTCATTTTCGTCCTCCCTAGACTTATTCTTGTCCAATTAGGGTTTTTAACCAACGTTGTGCATCCAATAAGTTCATTTGTGTCATTGGATGAATATTTAGGTCATTTTCGTCTTCCCTAGGCTTATTCTTGTCCAATTAGGGTTTTTAACCAATCTTGTGCATCTAATAGGTGTGTTTGTGTCATTGGATAAACATTTAGGTCATTTTCGTCCTCCCTAGTCTTATTCTTGTCCAATTAGGGTTTTTATGCAATCTTGTGCATCCAATAGGTGTGTTTGTGTAATTGGATGAACATTTAGGTCATTTTCGTCCTCCCTAGACTTACTCTTGTCCAATTAGGGTTTTTAACCAACGTTGTGCATCCAATAAGTTCATTTGTGTCATTGGATGAACATTTAGGTCATTTTCGTCCTCCCTAGACTTATTCTTGTCCAATTAGGGTTTTTAACCAACGTTGTGCATCCAATAAGTTCATTTGTGTCATTGGATGAACATTTAGGTCATTTTCGTCTTCCTTAGGGTTATTCTTGTCCAATTAGGGTTTTTAACCAATCTTGTGCGTCCAATAGGTGTGTTTGTGTCATTGGATAAACATTTAGGTCATTTTCGTCCTCCCTAGTCTTATTCTTGTCCAATTAGGGTTTTTATGCAATCTTGTGCATCCAATAGGTGTGTTTGTGTCATTGGATGAACCTTTAGGTCATTTTCGTCCTCCCTAGGCTTATTCTTGTCCAATTAGGGTTTTTAGCCAATCTTGTGCATTCAATAAGTTCATTTGTGTCATTGGAGGAACATTTAGGTCATTTTCGTCCTCCCTAGTCTTATTCTTGTCCAATTAGGGTTTTTTATGCAATCTTGTGCATCCAATAGGTGTGTTTGTGTCATTGGACGAACATTTAGGTCATTATCGTCCTCCCTAGGCTTATTCTTGTCCAATTAGGGTTTTTAACCAATCTTGTGCATCCAATAGGTGTGTTTGTGTCATTGGATAAACATTTAGGTCATTTTCGTCCTCCCTAGTCTTATTCTTGTCCAATTAGGGTTTTTATGCAATCTTGTGCATCCAATAGGTGTGTTTGTGTCATTGGATGAACATTTAGGTCTTTTTCCTCTTCCCTAGGCTTATTCTTGTCGAATTAGGGTTTTTAACCAATCTTGTGCATCCAATAAGTTCATTTGTGTCATTGGATGAACATTTAGGTCATTTTCGTCCTCCCTAGTCTTATTCTTGTCAAATTAGGGTTTTTATGCAATCTTGTGCATCCAATAGGTGTGTTTGTGTCATTGGACGAACATTTAGGTCATTTTCATCTTCCCTAGGCTTATTCTTGTCCAATTAGGGTTTTTAACCAATCTTGTGCATCCAATAGGTGTGTTTGTCTCATTGGAGGAACATTTAGGTCATTTTCGCCCTCCCTAGTCTTATTCTTGTCCAATTAGGGTTTTTATGCAATCTTGTGCATCCAATAGGTGTGTTTGTGTCATTGGATGAACATTTAGGTCTTTTTCCTCCTCCCTAGGCTTATTCTTGTCGAATTAGGGTTTTTAACCAATCTTGTGCATCCAATAAGTTCATTTGTGTCATTGGATGAACATTTAGGTCATTTTCGTCCTCCCTAGTCTTATTCTTGTCAAATTAGGGTTTTTATGCAATCTTGTGCATCCAATAGGTGTGTTTGTGTCATTGGAGGAACATTTAGGTCATTTTCGTCCTCCCTAGTCTTATTCTTGTCGAATTAGGGTTTTTATGCAATCTTGTGCATCCAATAGGTGTGTTTGTGTCATTGGAGGGACATTTAGGTCATTTTCGTCCTCCATAGCCTTAAACTTGTCCAATTAGGGTTTTTATGCAATCTTGTGCATCCAATAGGTGTGTTTGTGTCATTGGACGAACATTTAGGTCATTTTCGTCCTCCCTAGGCTTATTCTTGTCCAATTAGGGTTTTTAACCAATCTTGTGCATCCAATAAGTTCATTTGTGTCATTGGATGAACATTTAGGTCATTTTCGTCATCCCTAGTCTTATTCTTGTCCAATTAGGGTTTTAAGCAATCTTGTGCATCCAATATGTGTGTTTGTGTCATTGGATGAACATTTAGGTCATTTTCGTCCTCCCTATGCTTATTCTAGTCCAATTAGGGTTTTTAACCAATCTTGTGCATCCAATAAGTTCATTTGTGTCATTGGATGAACATTTAGGTCATTTACGTCCTCCCAAGGCTTATTCTTCTCCAATTAGGGTTTTTAACCAATCTTGTGCATCCAATAAGTTCATTTGTGTCATTGGATGAACATTTAGGTCATTTTCGTCCTCCCTAGGCTTGTTCTTGTCCAATTAGGGTTTTTATGCAATCTTGTGCATCCTAGAGGTGTGTTTGTGTCATTGGACGAACATTTAGGTCATTTTCGTCCTCCCTAGACTAATTCCTGTCCAATTAGGGTTTTTATGCAATCCTGTGCATCCAATAGGTGTGTTTGTGTCATTGGACGAACAATTTGGTTATTTTCGTCCTCCCTAGGCTTATTCTTGTCCAATTAGGGTTTTTAACCAACCTTGTGCATCCAATAAGTTCATTTGTGTCATTGGTTGAACATTTAGGTCATTTTCGTCCTCCCTAGGCTTATTCTTGTCCAATTAGGGTTTTTAACCAACCTTGTGCATCCAATAAGTTCATTTGTGTCATTGGTTGAACATTTAGGTAATTTTCGTCCTCCCTAGGCTTATTCTTGTCCAATTAGGGTTTTTAACCAACCTTGTGCATCCAATAAGTTCATTTGTGTCATTGTAGGAACATTTGGGTCATTTTCGTCCTCCCTAGTCTTATTTTTGTCCGATTAGGGTTTTTATGCAAACTTGTCCATCCAATAGGTGTGTTTGTGTCATTAGACGAACATTTAGGTCATTTTCGCCCTCCCTAGGCTTATTCTTGTCCTATTAGGGTTTTTAACCAATCTCGTGCATCCAATAAGTTCATTTGTGTCATTGGATGAACATTTAGGTCATTTTCGTCCTCCCTAGTCTTATTCTTGTCCAATTAGGGTCTTTATGCAATCTTGTGCATCCAATAGGTGTGTTTGTTTCATTGGAGGAACATTTAGGTGATTTTCATCCTCCCTAGTCTTATTCTTGTCCAATTAGGGTTTTTATGCAATCTTGTGCATTCAATAGGTGTGTTTGTGTCATTGGACGAACATTTAGGTCATTTTCGTCCTCCCTAGGCTTATTCTTGTCCAATTAGGGTTTTTAACCAATCATGTGCATCCAATAAGTTCATTTGTGTCATTGGATGAACATTTAGGTCATTTTCGTCCTCCATATGCTTATTCTTGTCCAATTAGGGTTTTTAACCAATCTTGTGCATCCAATAAGTTCATTTGTGTCATTGGATGAACATTTAGGTCATTTTTGTCTTCCCTAGGCTTATTCTTGTCCAATTAGGGTTTTTAACCAATCTTGTGCATCCAATAGGTGTGTTTGTGTCATTGGATAAACATTTAGGTCATTTTCGTCCTCCCTAGTCTTATTCTTGTCCAATTAGGGTTTTTATGCAATCTTGTGCATCCAATAGGTGTGTTTGTGTCATTGGACGAACATTTAGGTCATTTTCGTATTCCCTAGGCTTATTCTTGTCCAATTAGGGTTTTTAACCAATCTTGTGCATCCAATAGGTGTGTTTGTGTCATTGGATAAACATTTAGGTCATTTTCGTCCTCCTTAGTCTTATTCTTGTCCAATTAGGGTTTTTATGCAATCTTGTGCATCCAATAGGTGTGTTTGTGTCATTGGACGAACATTTAGGTCATTTTCGTCCTCCCTAGTCTTATTCTTGTCCAATTAGGGTTTTATGCAATCTTGTGCATCCAATAGGTGTGTTTGTGTCATTGGACGAACATTTAGGTCATTTTCGTCCTCCCTAGACTTATTCTTGTCCAATTAGGGTTTTTAACCAACGTTGTGCATCCAATAAGTTCATTTGTGTCATTGGATGAACATTTAGGTCATTTTCGTCTTCCCTAGGCTTATTCTTGTCCAATTAGGATTTTTAACCAATCTTGTGCATCCAATAGGTGTGTTTGTGTCATTGGATAAACATTTAGGTCATTTTCGTCCTCCCTAGTCTTATTCTTGTCCAATTAGGGTTTTTATGCAATCTTGTGCATCCAATAGGTGTGTTTGTGTCATTGGAAAGACATTTAGGTCATTTTCGTCCTCCCTAGGCTTATTCTTGTCCAATTAGGGTTTTTAACCAATCTTGTGCATCCAATAAGTTCATTTGTGTCATTGGATGAACATTTAGGTCATTTTCGTCTTCCCTAGGCTTATTCTTGTCCAATTAGGGTTTTTAACCAATCTTGTGCATCCAAATAGTTCATTTGTGTCATTGGATGAACATTTAGGTCATTTTCGTCCTCCCTAGTCTTATTCTTGTCCAATTAGGGTTTTTATGCAATCTTCTGCATCCAATAGGTGTGTTTGTGTCATTGGAGGAACATTTAGGTCATTTTCGTCCTCCCTAGTCTTATTCTTGTCCAATTAGGGTTTTTATGCAATCTTGTGCATCCAATAGGTGTGTTTGTGTCATTGGACGAACATTTAGGTCATTTTCGTCCTCCCTAGACTTATTCTTGTCCAATTAGGGTTTTTAACCAACGTTGTGCATCAAATAAGTTCATTTGTGTCATTGGATGAACATTTAGGTCATTTTCGTCTTCCCTAGGGTTATTCTTGTCCAATTAGGGTTTTTAACCAATCTTGTGCATCCAATAGGTGTGTTTGTGTCATTGGATAAACATTTAGGTCATTTTCGTCCTCCCTAGTCTTATTCTTGTCCAATTAGGGTTTTTATGCAATCTTGTGCATCCAATAGGTGTGTTTGTGTCATTGGACGAACATTTAGGTCTATTTTGTCCTCCCTCGACTTATTCTTGTCCAATTAGGGTTTTTAACCAACGTTGTGCATCCAATAAGTTCATTTGTGTCATTGGATGAACATTTAGGTCATTTTCATCTTCCCTAGGGTTATTCTTGTCCAATTAGGGTTTTTAACCAATCTTGTGCATCCAATAGGTGTGTTTGTGTCATTGGATAAACATTTAGGTCATTTTCGTCCTCCCTAGTCTTATTCTTGTCCAATTAGGGTTTTTATGCAATCTTGTGCATCCAATAGGTGTGTTTGTGTCATTGGACGAACATTTAGGTCATTTTCGTCCTCCCTAGACTTATTCTTGTCCAATTAGGGTTTTTAACCAACGTTGTGCATCCAATAAGTTCATTTGTGTCATTGGATGAACATTTAGGCCATTTTCGTCTTTCCTAGGATTATTCTTGTCCAATTAGGGTTTTTAACCAATCTTGTGCATCCAACACGTGTGTTTGTGTCATTGGATAAACATTTAGGTCATTTTCGTCCTCCCTAGTCTTATTCTTGTCCAATTAGGGTTTTTATGCAATCTTGTGCATCCAATAGGTGTGTTTGTGTCATTGGACGAACATTTAGGTCATTTTCGTCCTCCCTAGGCTCATTCTTGTCGAATTAGGGTTTTTATGCAATCTTGTGCATCCAATAGGTGTGTTTGTGTCATTGGACGAACATTTAGGTCATTTTCGTCCTCCCTAGGCTTATTCTTGTCGAATTAGGGTTTTTAACCAATCTTGTGCATCCAATAAGTTCATTTGTGTCATTGGATGAACATTTAGGTCTTTTTCGTCCTCCCTAGACTTATTCTTGTCCAATTAGGGTTTTTAGCCAATCTTGTGCATCCAATAAGTTCATTTGTGTCATTGGAGGAACATTTAGGTCATTTTCGTCCTCCCTAGTCTTATTCTTGTCCAATTAGGGTTTTTATTCAATCTTGTGCATCCAATAGGTGTGTTTGTGTCATTGGACGAACATTTAGGTAATTTTCGTCTTCCCTAGACTTATTCTTGTCCAATTAGGGTTTTTAACCAATCATGTGCATCCAATAAGTGTGTTTGTGTCATTTGAGGAACATTTAGGTCATTTTCGTCTTCTCTAGGCTTATTCTTGTGCAATTAGGGTTTTTAACCAACCTTGTTCATCCAATAAGTTCATTTGTGTCATTGGTTGAACATTTAGGTCATTTTCGTCCTCCCTAGGCTTATTCTTGTCCAATTAGGGTTTTTAACCAATCTTGTGCATCCAATAGGTGTGTTTGTGTCATTCGAGGAACCTTTAGGTCATTTTCGTCCTCCCTAGGCTTATTCTTGTCCAATTTGGGTTTTTAACCAATCTTGTGCATCCAATAGGTGTGTTTGTGTCATTGGATAAACATTTAGGTCATTTTCGTCCTCCCTAGTCTTATTCTTGTCCAATTAGGGTTTTTATGCAATCTTGTGCATCCAATAGGTGTGTTTGTGTCATTGGACGAACATTTAGGTCATTTTCGTCCTCCCTAGGCTTATTCTTGTCCGATAAGGGTTTTTAACCAATCTTGTGCATCCAAAAAGTTCATTTGTGTCATTGGATGAACATTTAGGTCATTTTCGTCCTCCCTAGTCTTATTCTTGTCCAATTAGGGTTTTAAGCTATCTTGTGCATCCAATATGTGGGTTTGTGTCATTGGACCAACATTTAGGTCATTTTCGTCCTCCCTATGCTTATTCTTGTCCAATTAGGGTTTTTAACCAATCTTGTGCATCCAATAAGTTCATTTGTGTCATTGGATGAACATTTAGGTCATTTTCGTCCTCCCTAGTCTTATTCTTGTCCAATTAGGGTTTTTATGCAATCTTGTGCATCCAATAGGTGTGTTTGTGTCATTGGACGAACATTTAGGTCATTTTCGTCTTTCCTAGGCTTATTCTTGTCCAATTAGGGTTTTTAACCAATCTTGTGCATCCAATAGGTGTGTTTGTGTCATTGGATAAACATTTAGGTCATTTTCGTCCTCCTTAGTCTTATTCTTGTCCAATTAGGGTTTTTATGCAATCTTGTGCATCAAATAGGTGTGTTTGTGTCATTGGACGAACATTTAGGTCATTTTCGTCCTCCCTAGACTTATTCTTGTCCAATTAGGGTTTTTAACCAACATTGTGCATCCAATAAGTTCATTTGTGTCATTGGATGAACATTTAGGTCATTTTCGTCTTCCCTAGGCTTATTCTTGTCCAATTAGGGTTTTTAACCAATCTTGTGCATCTAATAGGTGTGTTTGTGTCATTGGATAAACATTTAGGTCATTTTCGTCCTCCCTAGTCTTATTCTTGTCCAATTAGGGTTTTTATGCAATCTTGTGCATCCAATAGGTGTGTTTGTGTCATTGGACGAACATTTAGGTCATTTTCGTCCTCCCTAGACTTACTCTTGTCCAATTAGGGTTTTTATCCAACGTTGTGCATCCAATAATTCATTTGTGTCATTGGATGAACATTTAGGTCATTTTCGTCCTCCCTAGACTTATTCTTGTCCAATTAGGGTTTTTAACCAACGTTGTGCATCCAATAAGTTCATTTGTGTCATTGGATGAACATTTAGGTCATTTTCGTCTTCCCTAGGGTTATTCTTGTCCAATTAGGGTTTTTAACCAATCTTGTGCATCTAATAGGTGTGTTTGTGTCATTGGATAAACATTTAGGTCATTTTCGTCCTCCCTAGTCTTATTCTTGTCCAATTAGGGTTTTTATGCAATCTTGTGCATCCAATAGGTGTGTTTGTGTCATTGGACGAACATTTAGGTCATTTTCGTCCTCCCTAGACTTACTCTTGTCCAATTAGGGTTTTTAACCAACGTTGTGCATCCAATAAGTTCATTTGTGTCATTGGATGAACATTTAGGTCATTTTCTTCCTACCTAGTCTTATTCTTGTCTAATTAGGGTTTTTATGCAATCTTGTGCATCCAATAGGTGTGTTTGTGTCATTGGACGAACATTTAGGTCATTTTCGTCCTCCCTAGACTTATTCTTGTCCAATTAGGGTTTTTAACCAACGTTGTGCATCCAATAAGTTCATTTGTGTCATTGGAGGAACATTTAGGTCATTTTCGTCCTCCCTTGTCTAATTCTTGTCCAATTAGGGTTTTTATGCAATCTTGTGCATCCAATAGGTGTGTTTGTGTCATTGGACGAACATTTAGGTCATTTTCGTCCTCCCTAGGCTTATTCTTGTCCAATTAGGGTTTTTAACCAACGTTGTGCATCCAATAAGTTCATTTGTGTCATTGGATGAACATTTAGGTCATTTTCGTCCTCCCTAGACTTATTCTTGTCCAATTAGGGTTTTTAACCAACGTTGTGCATCCAATAAGTTCATTTGTGTCATTGGATGAACATTTAGGTCATTTTCGTCTTCCTTAGGGTTATTCTTGTCCAATTAGGGTTTTTAACCAATCTTGTGCGTCCAATAGGTGTGTTTGTGTCATTGGATAAACATTTAGGTCATTTTCGTCCTCCTTAGTGTTATTCTTGTCCAATTAGGGTTTTTATGCAATCTTGTGCATCCAATAGGTGTGTTTGTGTAATTGGACGAACATTTAGGTCATTTTCGTCCTCCCTAGACTTACTCTTGTCCAATTAGGGTTTTTAACCAACGTTGTGCATCCAATAAGTTCATTTGTGTCATTGGATGAACATTTAGGTCATTTTCGTCCTCCCTAGACTTATTCTTGTCCAATTAGGGTTTTTAACCAACGTTGTGCATCCAATAAGTTCATTTGTGTCATTGGATGAACATTTAGGTCATTTTCGTCTTCCCTAGGGTTATTCTTGTCCAATTAGGGTTTTTAACCAATCTTGTGCATCCAATAGGTGTGTTTGTGTCATTGGATAAACATTTAGATCATTTTCGTCCTCCTTAGTGTTATTCTTGTCCAATTAGGGTTTTTATGCAATCTTGTGCATCCAATAGGTGTGTTTGTGTCATTGGACGAACATTTAGGTCATTTTCGTCCTCCCTAGGCTTATTCTTGTCCAATTAGGGTTTTTAACCAATCTTGTGCATCCAATAGGTGTGTTTGTGTCATTGGATAAACATTTAGGTCATTTTCGTCCTCCCTAGTCTTATTCTTGTCCAATTAGGGTTTTTAACCAACGTTGTGCGTCCAATAAGTTCATTTGTGTCATTGGATGAACATTTAGGTCATTTTCGTCTTCCCTAGGGTTATTCTTGTCCAATTAGGGTTTTTAACCAATCTTGTGCATCCAATAGGTGTGTTTGTGTCATTGGATAAACATTTAGGTCATTTTCGTCCTCCTTAGTGTTATTCTTGTCCAATTAGGGTTTTTATGCAATCTTGTGCATCCAATAGGTGTGTTTGTGTCATTGGACGAACATTTAGGTCATTTTCATCCTCCCTAGGCTTATTCTTGTCCAATTAGGGTTTTTAACCAATCTTGTGCATCCAATAGGTGTGTTTGTGTCATTGGATAAACATTTAGGTCATTTTCGTCCTCCTTAGTCTTATTCTTGTCCAATTAGGGTTTTTATGCAATCTTGTGCATCCAATAGGTGTGTTTGTGACATTGGACGAACATTTAGGTCATTTTCGTCCTCCCTAGGCTTATTCTTGTCCAATTAGGGTTTTTAACCAATCTTGTGCATCCAATAAGTTCATTTGTGTCATTGGATGAACATTAAGGTCATTTACGTCTTCCCTAGGCTTATTCTTGTCCAATTAGGGTTTTTAACCAATCTTGTGCATCCAATAGGTGTGTTTGTGTGATTGGATAAACATTTAGGTCATTTTCTTCCTACCTAGTCTTATTCTTGTCTAATTAGGGTTTTTATGCAATCTTGTGCATCCAATAGGTGTGTTTGTGTCATTGGACGAACATTTAGGTCATTTTCGTCCTCCCTAGGCTTATTCTTGTCCAATTAGGGTTTTTAACCAATCATGTGCATCCAATAAGTGTGTTTGTGTCATTGGATGAACATTTAGGTCATTTTCGTCCTCCCTAGACTTATTCTTGTCCAATTAGGGTTTTTAACCAACGTTGTGCATCCAATAAGTTCATTTGTGTCATTGGATGAACATTTAGGTCATTTTCGTCCTCCCTAGTCTTATTCTTGTCCAATTAGGGTCTTTATGCAATCTTGTGCATCCAATAGGTGTGTTTGTGTCATTGGAGGAACATTTAGGTGATTTTCATCCTCCCTAGTCTTATTCTTGTCCAATTAGGGTTTTTATGCAATCTTGTGCATTCAATAGGTGTGTTTGTGTCATTGGACGAACATTTAGGTCATTTTCGTCCTCCCTAGGCTTATTCTTGTCCAATTAGGGTTTTTAACCAATCATGTGCATCCAATAAGTTCATTTGTGTCATTGGATGAACATTTAGGTCATTTTCGTCCTCCATATGCTTATTCTTGTCCAATTAGGGTTTTTAACCAATCTTGTGCATCCAATAAGTTCATTTGTGTCATTGGATGAACATTTAGGTCATTTTTGTCTTCCCTAGGCATATTCTTGTCCAATTAGGGTTTTTAACCAATCTTGTGCATCCAATAGGTGTGTTTGTGTCATTGGATAAACATTTAGGTCATTTTCGTCCTCCCTAGTCTTATTCTTGTCCAATTAGGGTTTTTATGCAATCTTGTGCATCCAATAGGTGTGTTTGTGTCATTGGACGAACATTTAGGTCTTTTTCGTCTTCCCTAGGCTTATTCTTGTCCAATTAGGGTTTTTAACCAATCTTGTGCATCCAATAGGTGTGTTTGTGTCATTGGATAAACATTTAGGTCATTTTCGTCCTCCTTAGTCTTATTCTTGTCCAATTAGGGTTTTTATGCAATCTTGTGCATCCAATAGGAGTGCTTGTGTCATTGGACGAACATTTAGGTCATTTTCGTCCTCCCTAGGCTTATTCTTGTCCAGTTATGGTTTTTAACCAATCTTGTGCATCCAATAAGTTCATTTGTGTCATTGGATGAACATTAAGGTCATTTTCGTCTTCCCTAGGCTTATTCTTGTCCAATTAGGGTTTTTAACCAATCTTGTGCATCCAATAGGTGTGTTTGTGTGATTGGATAAACATTTAGGTCATTTTCTTCCTACCTAGTCTTATTCTTGTCTAATTAGGGTTTTTATGCAATCTTGTGCATCCAATAGGTGTGTTTGTGTCATTGGACGAACATTTAGGTCATTTTCGTCCTCCCTAGACTTATTCTTGTCCAATTAGGGTTTTTAACCAACGTTGTGCATCCAATAAGTTCATTTGTGTCATTGGATGAACATTTAGGTCATTTTCGTCGTCCCTAGGCTTATTCTTGTCCAATTAGGGTTTTTAACCAATCTTGTGCATCTAATAGGTGTGTTTGTGTCATTGGATAAACATTTAGGTCATTTTCGTCCTCCCTAGTCTTATTCTTGTCCAATTAGGGTTTTTATGCAATCTTGTGCATCCAATAGCTGTGTTTGTGTCATTGGACGAACATTTAGGTCATTTTCGTCCTCCCTAGACTTACTCTTGTCCAATTAGGGTTTTTAACCAACGTTGTGCATCCAATAAGTTCATTTGTGTCATTGGATGAACATTTAGGTCATTTTCGTCCTCCCTAGACTTATTCTTGTCCAATTAGGGTTTTTAACCAACGTTGTGCATCCAATAAGTTCATTTGTGTCATTGGATGAACATTTAGGTCATTTTCGTCTTCCATAGGGTTATTCTTGTCCAATTAGGGTTTTTAACCAATCTTGTGCATCCAATAGGTGTGTTTGTGTCATTGGATAAACATTTAGGTCATTTTCGTCCTCCTTAGTGTTATTCTTGTCCAATTAGGGTTTTTATGCAATCTTGTGCATCCAATAGGTGTGTTTGTGTCATTGGACGAACATTTAGGTCATTTTCGTCCTCCCTAGGCTTATTCTTGTCCAATTAGGGTTTTTAACCAACCTTGTGCATCCAATAAGTTTATTTGTGTCATTGGTTGAACATTTAGGTAATTTTCGTCCTCCCTAGGCTTATTCTTGTCCAATTAGGGTTTTTAACCAACGTTGTGCATCCAATAAGTTCATTTGTGTCATTGGATGAACATTTAGGTCATTTTCGTCTTCCCTAGGGTTATTCTTGTCCAATTAGGGTTTTTAACCAATCTTGTGCATCCAATAGGTGTGTTTGTGTCATTGGATAAACATTTAGGTCATTTTCGTCATCCTTAGTCTTATTCTTGTCCAATTAGGGTTTTTATGCAATCTTGTGCATCCAATAGGTGTGTTTGTGTCATTGGTCGAACATTTAGGTCATTTTCGTCCTCCCTATGCTTATTCTTGTCCAATTAGGGTTTTTAACCAACCTTGTGCATCCAATAAGTTCATTTGTGTCATTGGTTTAACATTTAGGTAATTTTCGTCCTCCCTAGGCTTATTCTTGTCCAATTAGGGTTTTTAACCAACCTTGTGCATCCAATAAGTTCATTTGTGTCATTGGAGGAACATTTGGGTCATTTTCGTCCTCCCTAGTCTTATTTTTGTCCAATTAGGGTTTTTATGCAAACTTGTCCATCCAATAGGTGTGTTTGTGTCATTGGACGAACATTTAGGTCATTTTCGCCCTCCCTAGGCTTATTCTTGTCCAATTAGGGTTTTTAACCAATCTTGTGCATCCAATAAGTTCATTTGTGTCATTGGATGAACATTTAGGACATTATCGTCCTCCCTAGTCTTATTCTTGTCCAATTAGGGTTTTTATGCAATCTTGTGCATCCAATAGGTGTGTTTGTGTCATTGGACGGACATTTAGGTCATTTTCGTCCTCCCTAGGCTTATTCTTGTCCAATTAGGGTTTTTAACCAATCTTGTGCATCCAATAAGTTCATTTGTGTCATTGGATGAACATTTAGGTCATTTTCGTCTTCCCTAGGCTTATTCTTGTCCAATTAGGGTTTTTAACCAATCTTGTGCATCCAATAGGTGTGTTTGTGTCATTGGATAAACATTTAGGTCATTTTTGCCTCCCTAGTCTTATTCTTGTCCAATTAGGGTTTTTATGCAATCTTGTGCATCCAATAGGTGTGTTTGTGTCATTGGACGAACATTTAGGTCATTTTCGTCCTCCCTAGACTTATTCTTGTCCAATTAGGGTTTTTAACCAACGTTGTGCATCCAATAAGTTCATTTGTGTCATTGGATGAACATTTAGGTCATTTTCGTCTTCCCTAGGCTTATTCTTGTCCAATTAGGGTTTTTAACCAATCTTGTGCATCTAATAGGTGTGTTTGTGTCATTGGATAAACATTTAGGTCATTTTCGTCCTCCCTAGTCTTATTCTTGTCCAATTAGGGTTTTTAACCAATCTTGTGCATCCAATAGGTGTATTTGTGTCATTGGATAAACATTTAGGTCATTTTCTTCCTACCTATTCTTATTCTTGTCTAATTAGGGTTTTTATGCAATCTTGTGCATCCAATAGGTGTGTTTGTGTCATTGGACGAACATTTAGGTCATTTTCGTCCTCCCTAGACTTATTCTTGTCCAATTAGGGTTTTTAACCAACGTTGTGCATCCAATAAGTTCATTTGTGTCATTGGAGGAACATTTAGGTCATTTTCGTCCTCCCTAGTCTTATTCTTGTCCAATTAGGGTTTTTATGCAATCTTGTGCATCCAATAGGTGTGTTTGTGTCATTGGACGAACATTTAGGTCATTTTCGTCCTCCCTAGGCTTATTCTTGTCCAATTAGGGTTTTTATGCTATCTTGTGCCTCCAATAGGTGTGTTTGTGTCATTGGACGAACATTTAGGTCATTTTCGTCCTCCCTAGGCTTATTCTTGTCCAATTAGGGTTTTTAACCAACCTTGTGCATCCAATAAGTTCATTTGTGTCATTGGTTGAACATTTAGGTCATTTTCGTCCTCCCTAGACTTATTCTTGTCCAATTAGGGTTTTTAACCAACGTTGTGCATCCAATAAGTTCATTTATGTCATTGGATGAACATTTAGATCATTTTCGTCTTCCCTAGGGTTATTCGTGTCCAATTAGGGTTTTTAACCAATCTTGTGCATCCAATAGGTGTGTTTGTGTCATTGGATAAACATTTAGGTCATTTTCGTCCTCCTTAGTCTTATTCTTGTCCAATTAGGGTTTTTATGCAATCTTGTGCATCCAATAGGTGTGTTTGTGTCATTGGATGAACATTTAGGTCATTTTCGTCCTCCCTAGGCTTATTCTTGTCCAATTAGGGTTTTTAGCCAATCTTGTGCATCCAATAAGTTCATTTGTGTCATTGGATGAACATTTAGGTCATTTTCGTCTTCCCTAGGCTTATTCTTGTCCAATTAGGGTTTTTAACCAATCTTGTGCATCCAATAGGTGTGTTTGTGTCATTATATAAACATTTAGGTCATTTTCGTCCTCCCTAGTCTTATTCTTGTCCAATTAGGGTTTTTATGCAATCTTGTGCATCCAATAGGTGTGTTTGTGTCATTGGACGAACATTTAGGTCATTTTCGTCCTCCCTAGACTTATTCTTGTCCAATTAGGGTTTTTAACCAACGTTGTGCATCCAATAGGTTCATTTGTGTCATTGGATGAACATTTAGGTCATTTTCGTCTTCCCTAGGCTTATTCTTGTCCAATTAGGGTTTTTAACCAATCTTGTGCATCCAATAGGTGTGTTTGTGTCATTGGATAAACATTTAGGTCATTTTCGTCCTCCCTAGTCTTATTCTTGTCCAACTAGGGTTTTTATGCAATCTTGTGCATCCAATAGGTGTGTTTGTGTCGTTGGACGAACATTTAGGTCATTTTCGTCTTCCCTAGGCTTATTCTTGTCCAATTAGGGTTTTTAACCAATCTTGTGCATCCAATAGGTGTGTTTGTGTCATTGGATAAACATTTAGGTCATTTTCGTCCTCCTTAGTATTATTTTTGTCCAATTCGGGTTTTTATGCAATCTTGTACATCCAATAGGTGTGTTTGTGTCATTGGACGAACATTTAGGTCATTTTCGTCCTCCCTAGGCTTATTCTTGTCCAATTAGGGTTTTTAACCAATCTTGTGCATCCAATAAGTTCATTTGTGTCATTGGATGAACATTAAGGTCATTTTCGTCTTCCCTAGGCTTATTCTTGTCCAATTAGGGTTTTTAACCAATCTTGTGCATCCAATAGGTGTGTTTGTGTCATTGGATAAACATTTAGGTCATTTTCTTCCTACCTAGTCTTATTCTTGTCTAATTAGGGTTTTTATGCAATCTTGTGCATCCAATAGGTGTGTTTGTGTCATTGGACGAACATTTAGGTCATTTTCGTCCTCCCTAGACTTATTCTTGTCCAATTAGGGTTTTTAACCAACGTTGTGCATCCAATAAGTTCATTTGTGTCATTGGATGAACATTTAGGTCATTTTCGTCTTCCCTAGGCTTATTCTTGTCCAATTAGGGTTTTTAACCAATCTTGTGCATCTAATAGGTGTGTTTGTGTCATTGGATAAACATTTAGGTCATTTTCGTCCTCCCTAGTCTTATTCTTGTCCAATTAGGGTTTTTATGCAATCTTGTGCATCCAATAGGTGTGTTTGTGTTGTTGGACAAACATTTAGGTCATTTTCGTCTTCCCTAGGCTTATTCTTGTCCAATTAGGGTTTTTAATCAATCTTGTGCATCCAATAGGTGTGTTTGTGTCATTGGATAAACATTTAGGTCATTTTCGTCCTCCTTAGTCTTATTCTTGTCCAATTAGGGTTTTTATGCAATCTTGTGCATCCAATAGGTGTGTTTGTGTCATTGGACGAACATTTAGATCATTTTCGTCCTCCCTAGACTTACTCTTGTCCAATTAGGGTTTTTAACCAACGTTGTGCATCCAATAAGTTCATTTGTGTCATTGGATGAACATTTAGGTCATTTTCGTCCTCCCTAGACTTATTCTTGTCCAATTAGGGTTTTTAACCAACGTTGTGCATCCAATAAGTTCATTTGTGTCATTGGATGAACATTTAGGTCATTTTCGTCTTCCCTAGGGTTATTCTTATCGAATTAGGGTTTTTAACCAATCTTGTGCATCCAATAGGTGTGTTTGTGTCATTGGATAAACATTTAGGTCATTTTCGTCCTCCTTAGTGTTATTCTTGTCCAATTAGGGTTTTTATGCAATCTTGTGCATCCAATAGGTGTGTTTGTGTCATTGGACGAACATTTAGATCATTTTCGTCCTCCCTAGACTTACTCTTGTCCAATTAGGGTTTTTAACCAACGTTGTGCATCCAATAAGTTCATTTGTGTCATTGGATGAACATTTAGGTCATTTTCGTCCTCCCTAGACTTATTCTTGTCCAATTAGGGTTTTTAACCAACGTTGTGCGTCCAATAAGTTCATTTGTGTCATTGGATGAACATTTAGGTCATTTTCGTCTTCCCTATGGTTATACTTGTCCAATTAGGGTTTTTAACCAATCTTGTGCATCCAATAGGTGTGTTTGTGTCATTGGATAAACATTTAGGTCATTTTCGTCCTCCTTAGTGTTATTCTTGTCCAATTAGGGTTTTTATGCAATCTTGTGCATCGAATAGGTGTGTTTGTGTCATTGGACGAACATTTAGGTCATTTTCGTCCTCCCTAGGCTTATTCTTGTCCAATTAGGGTTTTTAACCAACCTTGTGCATCCAATAAGTTTATTTGTGTCATTGGTTGAACATTTAGGTAATTTTCGTCCTCCCTAGGCTTATTCTTGTCCAATTAGGGTTTTTAACCAACCTTGTGCATCCAATAAGTTCATTTGTGTCATTGGAGGAACATTTGGGTAATTTTCGTCCTCCCTAGTCTTATTTTTGTCCAATTAGGGTTTTTATGCAAACTTGTCTATCCAATAGGTGTGTTCGTGTCATTGGACGAACATTTAGGTCATTTTCGTCCTCCCTAGGCTTATTCTTGTCCAATTAGGGTTTTTAACCAACCTTGTGCATCCAATAAGTTCATTTGTGTCATTGGATGAACATTTAGGTCATTTTCGTCCTCCATATGCTTATTCTTGTCCAATTAGGGTTTTTAACCAATCTTGTGCATCCAATAAGTTCATTTGTGTCATTGGATGAACATTTAGGTCATTTTCGTCTTCCCTAGGCTTATTCTTGTCCAATTAGGGTTTTTAACCAATCTTGTGCATCCAATAGGTGTGTTTGTGTCATTGGATAAACATTTAGGTCATTTTCGTCCTCCCTAGTCTTATTCTTGTCCAATTAGGGTTTTTAACCAATCTTGTGCATCCAATAGGTGTGTTTGTGTCATTGGATAAACATTTAGGTCATTTTCGTTCTCCCTAGTCTTATTCTTGTCCAATTAGGGTTTTTATGCAATCTTGTGCAACCAATAGGTGTGTTTGTGTCATTGGACAGACATTTACGTCATTTTCGTCCTCCCTAGGCTTATTCTTGTCCAATTAGGGTTTTTAACCAATCTTGTGCATCCAATAAGTTCATTTGTGTCATTGGATGAACATTTAGGTCATTTTCGTCTTCCCTAGGCTTATTCTTGTCCAATTAGGGTTTTTAACCAATCTTGTGCTTCCAATAGGTGTGTTTGTGTCATTGAATAAACATTTAGGTCATTTTCGTCCTCCCTAGTCTTATTCTTGCCCAATTAGGGTTTTTATGCAATCTTGTGCATCCAATAGGTGTGTTTGTGTCATTGGACGAACATTTAGGTCATTTTCGTCTTCCCTAGGCTAATTCTTGTCCAATTAGGGTTTTTAACCAATCTTGTGCATCCAATAGGTGTGTTTGTGTCATTGGATAAACATTTAGGTCATTTTCGTCCTCCTTAGTCTTATTCTTGTGCAATTAGGGTTTTTATGCAATCTTGTGCATCCAATAGGTGTGTTTGTGTCATTGGACGAACATTTAGGTCATTTTCGTCCTCCCTAGGCTATTCTTGTCTAATTAGGGTTTTTAACCAACCTTGTGCATCCAATAAGTTCATTTGTGTCATTGGTTGAACATTTAGGTAATTTTCGTCCTCCCTAGGCCTATTCTTGTCCAATTAGGGTTTTTAACCAATCTTGTGCATCCAATAGGTGTGTTTGTGTCATTGGATAAACATTTAGGTCATTTTTGTCCTCCCTAGTCTTATTCTTGTCCAATTAGGGTTTTTATGCAATCTTGTGCATCCAATAGGTGTGTTTGTGTCATTGGACGAACATTTAGGTCATTTTCGTCCTCCCTAGACTTATTCTTGTCCAATTAGGGTTTTTAACCAACGTTGTGCATCCAATAAGTTCATTTGTGTCATTGGATGAACATTTAGGTCATTTTCGTCTTCCATAGGCTTATTCTTGTCCAATTAGGGTTTTTACCCAATCTTGTGCATCCAATAGGTGTGTTTGTGTCATTGGATAAACATTTAGGTCATTTTCGTCCTCCCTAGTCTTATTCTTGTCCAATTAGGGTTTTATGCAATCTTGTGCATCCAATAGGTGTGTTTGTGTCATTGGACGAACATTTAGGTCATTTTCGTCTTCCCTAGGCTTATTCTTGTCCAATTAGGGTTTTTAACCAATCTTGTGCATCCAATAGGTGTGTTTGTGTCATTGGATAAACATTTAGGTCTTTTTCGTCCTCCCTAGTCTTATTCTTGTCCAATTAGGGTTTTTATGCAATCTTGTGCATCCAATAGGTGTGTTTGTGTCATTGGACGAACATTTAGGTCATTTTCGTCCTCCCTAGGCTTATTATTGTCCAATTAGGGTTTTTAACCAACCTTGTGCATCCAATAAGTTCATTTGTGTCATTGGTTGAACATTTAGGTAATTTTCGTCCTTCCTAGGCTTATTCTAGTCCAATTAGGGTTTTTAACCAACCTTGTGCATCCAATAAGTTCATTTGTGTCATTGGAGGAACATTTAGGTCATTTTCGTCCTCCCTAGTCTTATTTTTGTCCAATTAGGGTTTTTATGCAAACTTGTCCATCCAATAGGTGTGTTTGTGTCATTGGACAAACATTTAGGTCATTTTCGCCCTCCCTAGGCTTATTCTTGTCCAATTAGGGTTTTTAACCAATCTTGTGCATACAATAGGTGTGTTTGTGTCATTGGATAAACATTTAGGTCATTTTCGTTCTCCCTAGTCTTATTCTTGTCCAATTAGGGTTTTTATGCAATCTTGTGCAACCAATAGGTGTGTTTGTGTCATTGGAAAGACATTTAGGTCATTTTCGTCCTCCCTAGGCTTATTCTTGTCCAATTAGGGTTTTTAACCAATCTTGTGCATCCAATAAGTTCATTTGAGTCATTGGATGAACATTTAGGTCCTTTTCGTCTTCCCTAGGCTTATTCTTGTCCAATTAGGGTTTTTAACCAATCTTGTGCTTCCAATAGGTGTGTTTGTGTCATTGGATAAACATTTAGGTCATTTTCGTCCTCCCTAGTCTTATTCTTGTCCAATTAGGGTTTTTATGCAATCTTGTGCATCCAATAGGTGTGTTTGTGTCATTGGACGAACATTTAGGTCATTTTCGTCCTCCCTAGACTTACTCTTGTCCAATTAGGGTTTTTATCCAACGTTGTGCATCCAATAAGTTCATTTGTGTCATTGGATGAACATTTAGGTCATTTTCGTCCTCCCTAGACTTATTCTTGTCCAATTAGGGTTTTTAACCAACGTTGTGCATCCAATAAGTTCATTTGTGTCATTGGATGAACATTTAGGTCATTTTCATCTTCCTTAGGGTTATTCTTGTCCAATTAGGGTTTTTAACCAATCTTGTGCATCCAATAGGTGTGTTTGTGTCATTGGATAAACATTTAGGTCATTTTCGTCCTCCTTAGTGTTATTCTTGTCCAATTAGGGTTTTTATGCAATCTTGTGCATCCAATAGGTGTGTTTGTGTCATTGGACGAACATTTAGGTCATTTTCGTCCTCCCTAGGCTTATTCTTGTCCAATTAGGGTTTTTAACCAACCTTGTGCATCCAATAAGTTCATTTGTGTCATTGGTTGAACATTTAGGTAATTTTCGTCCTCCCTAGGCTTATTCTTGTCTAATTAGGGTTTTTAACCAACCTTGTGCATCCAATAAGTTCATTTGTGTCATTGTAGGAACATTTGGGTCATTTTCGTCCTCCCTAGTCTTATTTTTGTCCGATTAGGGTTTTTATGCAAACTTGTCCATCCAATAGGTGTGTTTGTGTCATTAGACGAACATTTAGGTCATTTTCGCCCTCCCTAGGCTTATTCTTGTCCTATTAGGGTTTTTAACCAATCTCGTGCATCCAATAAGTTCATTTGTGTCATTGGATGAACATTTAGGTCATTTTCGTCCTCCCTAGTCTTATTCTTGTCCAATTAGGGTCTTTATGCAATCTTGTGCATCCAATAGGTGTGTTTGTTTCATTGGAGGAACATTTAGGTGATTTTCATCCTCCCTAGTCTTATTCTTGTCCAATTAGGGTTTTTATGCAATCTTGTGCATTCAATAGGTGTGTTTGTGTCATTGGACGAACATTTAGGTCATTTTCGTCCTCCCTAGGCTTATTCTTGTCCAATTAGGGTTTTTAACCAATCATGTGCATCCAATAAGTTCATTTGTGTCATTGGATGAACATTTAGGTCATTTTCGTCCTCCATATGCTTATTCTTGTCCAATTAGGGTTTTTAACCAATCTTGTGCATCCAATAAGTTCATTTGTGTCATTGGATGAACATTTAGGTCATTTTTGTCTTCCCTAGGCTTATTCTTGTCCAATTAGGGTTTTTAACCAATCTTGTGCATCCAATAGGTGTGTTTGTGTCATTGGATAAACATTTAGGTCATTTTCGTCCTCCCTAGTCTTATTCTTGTCCAATTAGGGTTTTTATCCAATCTTGTGCATCCAATAGGTGTGTTTGTGTCATTGGACGAACATTTAGGTCATTTTCGTCTTCCCTAGGCTTATTCTTGTCCAATTAGGGTTTTTAACCAATCTTGTGCATCCAATAGGTGTGTTTGTGTCATTGGATAAACATTTAGGTCATTTTCGTCCTCCTTAGGCTTATTCTTGTCCAATTAGGGTTTTTATGCAATCTTGTGCATCCAATAGGTGTGTTTGTGTCATTGGACGAACATTTAGGTCATTTTCGTCCTCCCTAGGCTTATTCTTGTCCAATTAGGGTTTTTAACCAACCTTGTGCATCCAATAAGTTCATTTGTGTCATTGGTTGAACATTTAGGTCATTTCCGTCCTCCCTAGTCTTATTCTTGTTCAATTAGGGTTTTAAGCAGTCTTGTGCATCCAATATGTGTGTTTGTGTCATTAGATGAACATTTAGGTCATTTTCGTCCTCCCTAGTCTTATTCTTGTCCAATTAGGGTTTTTATGCAATCTTGTGCATCCAATAGGTGTGTTTGTGTCATTGGAGGAACATTTAGGTCATTTTCGTCCTCCCTATTCTTATTCTTGTCCGATTAGGGTTTTTATGCAATCTTGTGCATCCAATAGGTGTGTTTGTGTCATTGGAAGAACATTTAGGTCATTTTTGTCCTCCCTAGTCTTATTCTTGTCCAATTAGGGTTTTTATGCAATCTTGTGCATCCAATAGGTGTGTTTGTGTCATTGGACGAACATTTAGGTCATTTTCGTCCTCCCTAGACTTATTCTTGTCCAATTAGGGTTTTTAACCAATCTTGTGCATCCAATAATTTCATTTGTGTCATTGGATGAACATTTAGGTCATTTTCGTCCTCCCTAGTCTTATTCTTGTCCAATTAGGGTTTTTATGCAATCTTGTGCATCCAATAGGTGTGTTTGTGTCATTGGACGAACATTTAGGTCATTTTCGTCATCCCTAGACTTATTCTTGTCCAATTAGGGTTTTTAACCAACGTTGTGCATCCAATAAGTTCATTTGTGTCATTGGATGAACATTTAGGTCATTTTCGTCTTCCCTAGGCTTATTCTTGTCCAGTTAGGGTTTTTACCCAATCTTGTGCATCCAATAGGTGTGTTTGTGTCATTGGATAAACATTTAGGTCATTTTCGTCCTCCCTAGTCTTATTCTTGTCCAATTAGGGTTTTTATGCAATCTTGTGCATCCAATAGGTGTGTTTGTGTCATTGGACGAACATTTAGGTCATTTTCGTCTTCCCTAGGCTTATTCTTGTCCAATTAGGGTTTTTAACCAATCTTGTGCATCCAATAGGTGTGTTTGTGTCATTCGATAAACATTTAGGTCATTTTCGTCCTCCCTAGTCTTATTCTTGTCCAATTAGGGTTTTTTTGCAATATTGTGCATCCAATAGGTGTGTTTGTGTCATTGGACGAACATTTAGGTCATTTTCGTCCTCCCTAGGCTTATTCTTGTCCAATTAGGGTTTTTAACCAACCTTGTGCATCCAATAAGTTCATTTGTGTCATTGGTTGAACATTTAGGTAATTTTCGTCCTTCCTAGGCTTATTCTAGTCCAATTAGGGTTTTTAACCAACCTTGTGCATCCAATAAGTTCATTTGTGTCATTGGAGGAACATTTAGGTCATTTTCGTCCTCCCTAGTCTTATTTTTGTCCAATTAGGGTTTTTATGCAAACTTGTCCATCCAATAGGTGTGTTTGTGTCATTGGACAAACATTTAGGTCATTTTCGCCCTCCCTAGGCTTATTCTTGTCCAATTAGGGTTTTTAACCAATCTTGTGCATACAATAGGTGTGTTTGTGTCATTGGATAAATATTTAGGTCATTTTCGTTCTCCCTAGTCTTATTCTTGTCCAATAAGGGTTTTTATGCAATCTTGTGCAACCAATAGGTGTGTTTGTGTCATAGGACAGACATTTAGGTCATTTTCGTCCTCCCTAGGCTTATTCTTGTCCAATTAGGGTTTTTAACCAATCTTGTGCATCCAATAAGTTCATTTGTGTCATTGGATGAACATTTAGGTCCTTTTCGTCTTCCCTAGGCTTATTCTTGTCCAATTAGGGTTTTTAACCAATCTTGTGCTTCCAATAGGTGTGTTTGTGTCATTGGATAAACATTTAGGTCATTTTCGTCCTCCCTAGTCTTATTCTTGTCCAATTAGGGTTTTTATGCAAACTTGTCCATCCAATAGGTGTGTTTGTGTCATTGGACGAACATTTAGGTCATTTTCGCCCTCCCTAGGCTTATTCTTGTCCAATTAGGGTTTTTAACAAATCTTGTGCATCCAATAAGTTCATTTGTGTCATTGGATGAACATTTAGGTCATTTTCGTCCTCCCTATGCTTATTCTTGTCCAATTAGGGTTTTTAACCAATCTTGTGCATCCAATAAGTTCATTTGTGTCATTGGATGAACATTTAGGTCCTTTTCGTCTTCCCTAGGCTTATTCTTGTCCAATTAGGGTTTTTAACCAATCTTGTGCTTCCAATAGGTGTGTTTGTGTCATTGGATAAACATTTAGGTCATTTTCGTCCTCCCTAGTCTTATTCTTGTCCAATTAGGGTTTTTATGCAAACTTGTCCATCCAATAGGTGTGTTTGTTTCATTGGACGAACATTTAGGTCATTTTCGCCCTCCCTAGGCTTATTCTTGTCCAATTAGGGTTTTTAACAAATCTTGTGCATCCAATAAGTTCATTTGTGTCATTGGATGAACATTTAGGTCCTTTTCGTCTTCCCTAGGCTTATTCTTGTCCAATTAGGGTTTTTAACCAATCTTGTGCTTCCAATAGGTGTGTTTGTGTCATTGGATAAACATTTAGGTCATTTTCGTCCTCCCTAGTCTTATTCTTGTCCAAATAGGGTTTTTAACCAATCTTGTGCATCCAATAGGTGTGTTTGTGTCATTGGATAAACATTTAGGTCATTTTCGTCCTCCCTAGTCTTATTCTTGTCCAATTAGGGTTTTTAACCAATCTTGTGCATCCAATAGGTGTGTTTGTTTCATTGGATAAACATTTAGGTCATTTTCGTCCTCCCTAGTCTTATTCTTGTCCAATTAGGGTTTTTATGCAATCTTGTGCATCCAAAAGGTGTATTTGTGTCATTGGACAGACATTTAGGTCATCTTCGTCCTCCCTAGGTTTATTCTTGTCCAATTAGGGTTTTTAACCAACGTTGTGCATCCAATAAGTTCATTTGTGTCATTGGATGAACATTTAGGTCATTTTCGTCTTCCCTAGGCTTATTCTTGTCCAATTAGGGTTTTTACCCAATCTTGTGCATGCAATAGGTGTGTTTGTGTCATTGGATAAACATTTAGGTCATTTTCGTCCTCCCTAGTCTTATTCTTGTCCAATTAGGGTTTTTAACCAATCTTGTGCATCCAATAGGTGTGTTTGTGTCATTGGATAAACATTTAGGTCATTTTCGTCCTCCCTAGACTTATTCTTGTCCAATTAGGGTTTTTAACCAATCTTGTGCATCCAATAAGTTCATTTGTGTCATTGGAAGAACATTTAGGTCATTTTCGTCTTCCCTAGGCTTATTCTTGTCCAATTAGGGTTTTTAACCAATCTTGTGCATCCAATAGGTGTGTTTGTGTCATTGGATAAACATTTAGGTCATTTTTGTCCTCCCTAGTCTTATTCTTGTCCAATTAGGGTTTTTATGCAATCTTGTGCATCCAATAGGTGTGTTTGTGTCATTGGACGAACATTTAGGTCATTTTCGTCCTCCCTAGACTTATTCTTGTCCAATTAGGGTTTTTAACCAACGTTGTGCATCCAATAAGTTCATTTGTGTCATTGGACGAACATTTAGGTCATTTTCGTCTTCCCTAGGCTTATTCTTGTCCAATTAGGGTTTTTACCCAATCTTGTGCATCCAATAGGTGTGTTTGTGTCATTGGATAAACATTTAGGTCATTTTCGTCCTCCCTAGTCTTATTCTTGTCCAATTATGGTTTTTATGCAATCTTGTGCATCCAATAGGTGTGTTTGTGTCATTGGACGAACATTTAGGTCATTTTCGTCCTTCCTAGGCTTATTCTTGTCTAATTAGGGTTTTTAACCAACCTTGTGCATCCAATAAGTTCATTTGTGTCATTGGTTGAACATTTAGGTAATTTTCATCCTTCCTAGGCTTATTCTAGTCCAATTAGGGTTTTTAACCAACCTTGTGCATCCAATAAGTTCATTTGTGTCATTGGAGGAACATTTAGGTCATTTTCGTCCTCCCTAGTCTTATTTTTGTCCAATTAGGGTTTTATGCAAACTTGTCCATCCAATAGGTGTGTTTGTGTCATTGGACAAACATTTAGGTCATTTTCGCCCTCCCTAGGCTTATTCTTGTCCAATTAGGGTTTTTAACCAATCTTGTGCATACAATAGGTGTGTTTGTGTCATTGGATAAACATTTAGGTCATTTTCGTTCTCCCTAGTCTTATTCTTGTCCAATTAGGGTTTTTATGCAATCTTGTGCAACCAATAGGTGTGTTTGTGTCATTGGACAGACATTTAGGTCATTTTCGTCCTCCCTAGGCTTATTCTTGTCCAATTAGGGTTTTTAACCAATCTTGTGCATCCAATAAGTTCATTTGTGTCATTGGATGAACATTTAGGTCCTTTTCGTCTTCCCTAGGCTTATTCTTGTCCAATTAGGGTTTTTAACCAATCTTGTGCTTCCAATAGGTGTGTTTGTGTCATTGGATAAACATTTAGGTCATTTTCGTCCTCCCTAGTCTTATTCTTGTCCAATTAAGGTTTTTATGCAATCTTGTGCATCCAGTAGGTGTGTTTGTGTCAACGGACGAACATTTAGGTCATTTTCGTCTTCCGTAGGCTTATTCTTGTCCAATTAGGGTTTTTAACCAATCTTGGGCATCCAATAGGTGTGTTTGTGTCATTGGATAAACATTTAGGTCATTTTCGTCCTCCTTAGTCTTATTCTTGTCCAATTAGGGTTTTTATGCAATCTTGTGCATCCAATAGGTGTGTTTGTGTCATTGGACGAACATTTAGGTCATTTTCGTCATCCCTAGGCTTATTCTTGTCCAATTAGGGTTTTTAACCAATCATGTTCATCCAATAAGTTCATTTGTGTCATTGGATGAACATTTAGGTCATGTTTTTCCTCCCTAGGCTTATTCTTGTCCAATTAGGGTTTTTAACCAATCTTGTGCATCCAATAAGTTCATTTGTGTCATTGGATGAACATTTAGGTCATTTTCGTCCTCCCTAGGCTTATTCTTGTCCAATTAGGGTTTTTAACCAATCTTGTGCATCCAATAAGTTCATTTGTGTCATTGGAAGAACATTTAGGTCATTTTCGTCTTCCCTAGGCTTATTCTTGTCCAATTAGGGTTTTTATGCAATCTTGTGCATCCAATAGGTGTGTTTGTGTCATTGGACGAACATTTAGGTCATTTTCGTCCTCCCAAGGCTTATTCTTGTCCAATTAGGGTTTTTAACCAATCTTGTGCATCCAATAGGTGTGTTTGTGTCATTGGATAAACATTTAGGTCATTTTCGTCCTCCCTAGTCTTATTCTTGTCCAATTAGGGTTTTTATGCAATCTTGTGCATCCAATAGGTTTGTTTGTGTCATTGGACGAACATTTAGGACATTTTCGTCCTCCCTAGGCTTATTCTTGTCCAATTAGGGTTTTTAACAAATGATGTGCATCCAATAAGTTGATTTGTGTCATTGGATGAACATTTAGGTCATTGTCGTCCTCCCTAGGCTTATTCTTGTCCAATTAGGGTTATTAACCAACCTTGTGCATCCAATAAGTTCATTTGTGTCATTGGAGGAACGTTTAGGTCATTTTCGTCCTCCCTAGTCTTATTCTTGTCCAATTAGGGTTTTTTTGCAATCTTGTGCATCAAATAGGTGTGTTTGTGTCATTGGACGAACATTTAGGTCATTTTCGTCCTCCCTAGGCTTATTCTTGTCCAATTAGGGTTTTTAACCAATCTTGTGCATCCAATAAGTTCATTTGTGTCATTGGATGAACATTTAGGTAATTTTCGTCGTCCTTAGTCTTATTCTTGTCGAATTAGGTTTTTATGCAATCTTGTGCATCCAATAGGTGTGTTTGTGTCATTGGAGGAACATTTAGGTCATTTTCGTCCTCCCTAGTCTTATTCTTGTCCAATTAGGGTTTTTATGCAATCTTGTGCATCCAATAGGTGTGTTTGTGTCATTGGACGAACATTTAGGTCATTTTCGTCCTCCCTAGGCTTATTCTTGTCCAATTAGGGTTTTTAACCAATCTTGTGCAGCCAATAAGTTCATTTCTGTCATTGGATGAACATTTAGGTCATTTTCGTCCTCCCAAGTCTTATTCTTGTCCAATTAGGGTTTTTATGCAATCTTGTGCATCCAATAGGTGTGTTTGTGTCATTGGAGGAACATTTAGGTCATTTTCGTCCTCCTTAGTCTTATTCTTGTCCAATTAGGGTTTTTATGCAATCTTGTGCATCCAATAGGTGTGTTTGTGTCATTGGACTAACATTTAGGTCATTTTCGTCCTCCCTAGGCTTATTCTTGTCCGATTAGGGTTTTAAACCAATCTTGTGCATTCAATAAGTTCATTTGTGTCATTGGATGAACATTTAGGTCATTTTCGTCCTCCCTAGTCTTATTCTTGTCCAATTAGGGTTTTTATGCAATCTTGTGCATCCAATAGGTGTGTTTGTGTCATTGGAGGAACATTTAGGTCATTTTCGTCCTCCCTAGTCTTATTCTTGTCCAATTAGGGTTTTTATGCAATCTTGTGCATCCAATAGGTGTGTTTGTGTCATTGGACGAACATTTAGGTCATTTTCGTCCTCCCTAGGCTTATTCTTGTCCAATTAGGGTTTTTAACCAATCTTGTGCATCCAATAAGTTCATTTGTGTCATTGGATGAACATTTAGGTTATTTTCGTCATTCCTAGTCTTATTCTTGTCCAATTAGGGTTTTAAGCAATCTTGTGCATCCAATATGTGTGTTTGTGTCATTGGATGAACATTTAGGTCATTTTCGTCCTCCCTATGCTTATTCTTGTCCAATTAGGGTTTTTAACCAATCTTGTGCATCCAATAAGTTCATTTGTGTCATTGGATGAACATTTAGGTCATTTTTGTCCTCCTTGTGCTTATTCTTGTCCAATTAGGGTTTTTATGCAATCTTGTGCATCCAATAGGTGTGTTTGTGTCATTGGACGAACATTTAGGTCATTTTCGTCCTCCCTAGGCTTATTCTTGTCCAATTAGGGTTTTTAACCAATCTTGTGCATCCAATAAGTTCATTTGTGTCATTGGATGGACATTTAGGTCATTTTCGTCATCCCTAGTCTTATTCTTGTCCAATTAGGGTTTTTATGCAATCTTGTGCATCCAATAGGTGTGTTTGTGTCATTGGACGAACATTTAGGTCATTTTCGTCCTCCCTAGGCTTATTCTTGTCCAATTAGGGTTTTTAACCAATCTTGTGCATCCAATAAGTTCATTTGTGTCATTGGATGAACATTTAGGTCATTTTTTTCCTCCCTAGGCTTATTCTTGTCTAATTAGGGTTTTTAACCAATTTTGTGCATCCAATAAGTTCATTTGTGTCATTGGATGAACATTTAGGTCATTTTCGTCCTCCCTAGTCTTATTCTTGTCCAATTAAGGTTTTAAGCAATCTTGTGCATCCAATATGTGTGTTTGTGTCATTGGATGAACATTTAGGTCATTTTCGTCCTCCCTATGCTTATTCTTGTCCAATTAGGGTTTTTAACCAATCTTGTGCTTACAATAAGTTCATTTGTGTCATTGGATGAACATTTAGGACATTTTCGTCCTCCCTAGGCTTATTCTTGTCCAATTAGGGTTTTTATGCAATCTTGTGCATCCAATAGGTGTGTTTGTGTCATTGGACGAACATTTAGGTCATTTTCGTCCTCCCTAGGCTTATTCTTGTCCAATTAGGGTTTTTAACCAATCTTGTGCATCCAATAAGTTCATTTGTGTCATTGGATGAACATTTAGGTCATTTTCGTCCTCCCTAGGCTTATTCTTGTCCAAGTAGGGTTTTTAACCAATCTTTTGCATCCAATAAGTTCATTTGTGTCATTGGATGAACATTTAGGTCATTTTCGTCCTCCCTAGGCTTATTCTTGTCCAATTAGGGTTTTTAACCAATCTTGTGCATCCAATAAGTTCATTTGTGTCATTGGAAGAACATTTAGGTCATTTTCGTCTTCCCTAGGCTTATTCTTGTCCAATTAGGGTTTTTAACCAATCTTGTGCATCCAATAGGTGTGTTTGTGTCATTGGATGAACATTTAGGTCATTTTTGTCCTCCCTAGTCTTATTCTTGTCCAATTAGGGTTTTTAAGCAATCTTGTGCATCCAATAAGTTCATTTGTGTCATTGGATGAACATTTACGTCATTTTCGTCCTCCCTAGGCTTATTCTTGTCCAATTAGGGTTTTTAACCAATCTTGTGCATCCAATAAGTTCATTTGTGTCATTGGATGAACATTTAGGTCATTTTCGTCTTCCCTAGGCTTATTCTTGTCCAATTAGGGTTTTTAACCAATCTTGTGCTTCCAATAGGTGTGTTTGTGTCATTGGATAAACATTTAGGTCATTTTCGTCCTCCCTAGTCTTATTCTTGTCCAATTAGGGTTTTTATGCAAACTTGTCCATCCAATAGGTGTGTTTGTGTCATTGGACGAACATTTAGGTCATTTTCGCCCTCCCTAGGCTTATTCTTGTCCAATTAGGGTTTTTAACCAATCTTGTGCATCCAATAAGTTCATTTGTGTCATTGGATGAACATTTAGGTCATTTTCGTCCTCCCTAGACTTATTCTTGTCCAATTAGGGTTTTTAACCAACCTTGTGCATCCAATAAGTTCATTTGTGTCATTGGAGGAACATTTGGGTCATTTTCGTCCTCCCTAGTCTTATTTTTGTCCAATTAGGGTTTTTAACCAATCTTGTGCATCCAATAAGTTCATTTGTGTCATTGGATGAACATTAAGGTCATTTTCGTCTTCCCTAGGCTTATTCTTGTCCAATTAGGGTTTTTAACCAATCTTGTGCATCCAATAGGTGTGTTTGTGTCATTGGATAAACATTTAGGTCATTTTCGTCCTCCTTAGTCTTATTCTTGTCCAATTAGGGTTTTTATGCAATCTTGTGCATCCAATAGGTGTGTTTGTGTCATTGGACGAACATTTAGGTCATTTTCGTCCTCCCTAGACTTACTCTTGTCCAATTAGGGTTTTTATCCAACGTTGTGCATCCAATAATTCATTTGTGTCATTGGATGAACATTTAGGTCATTTTCGTCCTCCCTAGACTTATTCTTGTCCAATTAGGGTTTTTAACCAACGTTGTGCATCCAATAAGTTCATTTGTGTCATTGGATGAACATTTAGGTCATTTTCGTCTTCCTTAGGGTTATTCTTGTCCAATTAGGGTTTTTAACCAATCTTGTGCGTCCAATAGGTGTGTTTGTGTCATTGGATAAACATTTAGGTCATTTTCGTCCTCCTTAGTGTTATTCTTGTCCAATTAGGGTTTTTATGCAATCTTGTGCATCCAATAGGTGTGTTTGTGTAATTGGACGAACATTTAGGTCATTTTCGTCCTCCCTAGACTTACTCTTGTCCAATTAGGGTTTTTAACCAACGTTGTGCATCCAATAAGTTCATTTGTGTCATTGGATGAACATTTAGGTCATTTTCGTCCTCCCTAGACTTATTCTTGTCCAATTAGGGTTTTTAACCAACGTTGTGCATCCAATAAGTTCATTTGTGTCATTGGATGAACATTTAGGTCATTTTCGTCTTCCCTAGGGTTATTCTTGTCCAATTAGGGTTTTTAACCAATCTTGTGCATCCAATAGGTGTGTTTGTGTCATTGGATAAACATTTAGATCATTTTCGTCCTCCTTAGTGTTATTCTTGTCCAATTAGGGTTTTTATGCAATCTTGTGCATCCAATAGGTGTGTTTGTGTCATTGGACGAACATTTAGGTCATTTTCGTCCTCCCTAGGCTTATTCTTGTCCAATTAGGGTTTTTAACCAACCTTGTGCATCCAATAAGTTTATTTGTGTCATTGGTTGAACATTTAGGTAATTTTCGTCCTCCCTAGGCTTATTCTTGTCCAATTAGGGTTTTTAACCAACGTTGTGCATCCAATAAGTTCATTTGTGTCATTGGATGAACATTTAGGTCATTTTCGTCTTCCCTAGGGTTATTCTTGTCCAATTAGGGTTTTTAACCAATCTTGTGCATCCAATAGGTGTGTTTGTGTCATTGGATAAACATTTAGGTCATTTTCGTCATCCTTAGTCTTATTCTTGTCCAATTAGGGTTTTTATGCAATCTTGTGCATCCAATAGGTGTGTTTGTGTCATTGGTCGAACATTTAGGTCATTTTCGTCCTCCCTATGCTTATTCTTGTCCAATTAGGGTTTTTAACCAACCTTGTGCATCCAATAAGTTCATTTGTGTCATTGGTTTAACATTTAGGTAATTTTCGTCCTCCCTAGGCTTATTCTTGTCCAATTAGGGTTTTTAACCAACCTTGTGCATCCAATAAGTTCATTTGTGTCATTGGAGGAACATTTGGGTCATTTTCGTCCTCCCTAGTCTTATTTTTGTCCAATTAGGGTTTTTATGCAAACTTGTCCATCCAATAGGTGTGTTTGTGTCATTGGACGAACATTTAGGTCATTTTCGCCCTCCCTAGGCTTATTCTTGTCCAATTAGGGTTTTTAACCAATCTTGTGCATCCAATAAGTTCATTTGTGTCATTGGATGAACATTTAGGACATTATCGTCCTCCCTAGTCTTATTCTTGTCCAATTAGGGTTTTTATGCAATCTTGTGCATCCAATAGGTGTGTTTGTGTCATTGGACGGACATTTAGGTCATTTTCGTCCTCCCTAGGCTTATTCTTGTCCAATTAGGGTTTTTAACCAATCTTGTGCATCCAATAAGTTCATTTGTGTCATTGGATGAACATTTAGGTCATTTTCGTCTTCCCTAGGCTTATTCTTGTCCAATTAGGGTTTTTAACCAATCTTGTGCATCCAATAGGTGTGTTTGTGTCATTGGATAAACATTTAGGTCATTTTTGCCTCCCTAGTCTTATTCTTGTCCAATTAGGGTTTTTATGCAATCTTGTGCATCCAATAGGTGTGTTTGTGTCATTGGACGAACATTTAGGTCATTTTCGTCCTCCCTAGACTTATTCTTGTCCAATTAGGGTTTTTAACCAACGTTGTGCATCCAATAAGTTCATTTGTGTCATTGGATGAACATTTAGGTCATTTTCGTCTTCCCTAGGCTTATTCTTGTCCAATTAGGGTTTTTAACCAATCTTGTGCATCCAATAGGTGTGTTTGTGTCATTGGATAAACATTTAGGTCATTTTCGGCATCCCTAGTCTTATTCTTGTCCAATTAGGGTTTTTATGCAATCTTGTGCATCCAATAGGTCTGTTTGTGTCATTGGACTAACATTTAGGTCATTTTCGTCCTCCCTATTCTAATTCTTGTCCAATTAGGGTTTTTATGCAATCTTGTGCATCCAATAGGTGTGTTTGTGTCATTGGACGAACATTTAGGTCATTTTCGTCCTCCCTAGACTTATTCTTGTCCAATTAGGGTTTTTAACCAACGTTGTGCATCCAATAAGTTCATTTGTGTCATTGGATGAACATTTAGGTCATTTTCGTCTTCCCTAGGCTTATTCTTGTCCAATTAGGGTTTTTAACCAATCTTGTGCATCCAATAGGTGTGTTTGTGTCATTGGATAAACATTTTGGTCATTTTCGTCCTCCCTAGTCTTATTCTTGTCCAATTAGGGTTTTTATGCAATCTTGTGCATCCAATAGGTGTGTTTGTGTCATTGGACGGACATTTAGGTCATTTTCGTCTTCCCTAGGCTTATTCTTGTCCAATTAGGGTTTTTAACCAATCTTGTTCATCCAATAGGTGTGTTTGTGTCATTCGATAAACATTTAGGTCATTTTCGTCCTCCCTAGTCTTATTCTTGTCCAATTAGGGTTTTTATGCAATCTTGTGCATCCAATAGGTGTGTTTGTGTCATTGGACGAACATTTAGGTCATTCGTCCTCCCTAGACTAATTCTTGTCCAATTAGGGTTTTTAACCAACGTTGTGCATCCAATAAGTTCATTTGTGTCATTGGATGAACATTTAGGTCATTTTCGTCTTCCCTAGGCTTATTCTTGTCCAATTAGGGTTTTTAACCAATCTTGTGCATCCAATAGGTGTGTTTGTGTCATTGGATAAACATTTAGGTCATTTTCGTCCTCCCTAGACTTATTCTTGTCCAATTAGGGTTTTTAACCAATCTTGTGCATCCAATAAGTTCATTTGTGTCATTGGAAGAACATTTAGGTCATTTTCGTCTTCCCTAGGCTTATTCTTGTCCAATTAGGGTTTTTAACCAATCTTGTGCATCCAATAGGTGTGTTTGTGTCATTGGATAAACATTTAGGTCATTTTTGTCCTCCCTAGTCTTATTCTTGTCCAATTAGGGTTTTTATGCAATCTTGTGCATCCAATAGGTGTGTTTGTGTCATTGGACGAACATTTAGGTCATTTTCGTCCTCCCTAGACTTATTCTTGTCCAATTAGGGTTTTTAACCAACGTTGTGCATCCAATAAGTTCATTTGTGTCATTGGACGAACATTTAGGTCATTTTCCTCTTCCCTAGGCTTATTCTTGTCCAATTAGGGTTTTTACCCAATCTTGTGCATCCAATAGGTGTGTTTGTGTCATTGGATAAACATTTAGGTCATTTTCGTCCTCCCTAGTCTTATTCTTGTCCAATTAGGGTTTTTATGCAATCTTGTGCATCCAATAGGTGTGTTTGTGTCATTGGACGAACATTTAGGTCATTTTCGTCCTCCCTAGGCTTATTCTTGTCCAATTAGGGTTTTTAACCAACCTTGTGCATCCAATAAGTTCATTTGTGTCATTGGTTGAACATTTAGGTAATTTTCGTCCTTCCTAGGCTTATTCTAGTCCAATTAGGGTTTTTAACCAACCTTGTGCATCCAATAAGTTCATTTGTGTCATTGGAGGAACATTTAGGTCATTTTCGTCCTCCCTAGTCTTATTTTTGTCCAATTAGGGTTTTTATGCAAACTTGTCCATCCAATAGGTGTGTTTGTGTCATTGGTCAAACATTTAGGTCATTTTCGCCCTCCCTAGGCTTATTCTTTTCCAATTAGGGTTTTTAACCAATCTTGTGCATACAATAGGTGTATTTGTGTCATTGGATAAACATTTAGGTCATTTTCGTTCTCCCTAGTCTTATTCTTGTCCAATTAGGGTTTTTATGCAATCTTGTGCAACCAATAGGTGTGTTTGTGTCATTGGACAAACATTTAGGTCATTTTCGTCCTCCCTAGGCTTATTCTTGTCCAATTAGGGTTTTTAACCAATCTTGTGCATCCAATAAGTTCATTTGTGTCATTGGATGAACATTTAGGTCATTTTCGTCCTCCCTAGGCTTATTCTTGTTTAATTAGGGTTTTTAACCAATCTTGTGCATCCAATAAGTTCATTTGTGTCATTGGATGAACATTTAGGTCATTTTCGTCCTCCCTAGGCTTATTCTTGTCCAATTAGGGTTTTTAACCAATCTTGTGCATCCAATAAGTTCATTTGTGTCATTGGATGAACATTTAGGTCATTTTCGTCCTCCCTAGGCTTATTCTTGTCCAATTAGGGTTTTCAACCAATCTTGTGCATCCAATAGGTGTGTTTGTGTCATTGGAGGAACATTTAGGTCATTTTCGTCCTCCCTAGTCTTATTCTTGTCCAATTAGGGTTTTTATGCAATCTTGTGCATCCAATAGGTGTGTTTGTGTCATTGGACGAACATTTAGGTCATTTTCGTCTTCCCTAGGCTTATTCTTGTCCGATTAGGGTTTTTAGGCAATCCTGTGCATCCAATAGGTGTGTTTGTGTCATTGGACGAACATTTTGGTCATTTTCGTCCTCCCTAGGCTTATTCTTGTCCAATTTGGGTTTTTAACCAACCTTGTGCATCCAATAAGTTCATTTGTGTCATTGGTTGAACATTTAGGTCATTTTCGTCCTCCCTAGGCTTATTCTTGTCCAATTAGGGTTTTTAACCAACCTTGTGCATCCAATAAGTTCATTTATGTCATTGGTGGAACATTTAGGTCATTTACGTCCTCCCTAGTCTTATTCTTGTCCAATTAGGGTTTTTATGCAATCTTGTGCATCCAATAGGTGTGTTTGTGTCATTGGACGAACATTTAGGTCATTTTCGTCTTCCCTAGGCTTATTCTTGTCCAATTAGGGTTTTTAACCAATCTTGTGCATCCAATAGGTGTGTTTGTGTCATTGGATAAACATTTAGGTCATTTTCGTCCTCCCTAGACTTATTCTTGTCCAATTAGGGTTTTTAACCAACGTTGTGCATCCAATAAGTTCATTTGTGTCATTGGACGAACATTTAGGTCATTTTCGTCTTCCCTAGGCTTATTCTTGTCCAATTAGGGTTTTTAACCAATCTTGTGCATCCAATAGGTGTGTTTGTGTCATTGGATAAACATTTAGGTCATTTTCGTCCTCCCTAGACTTATTCTTGTCCAATTAGGGTTTTTAACCAACGTTGTGCATCCAATAAGTTCATTTGTGTCATTGGATGAACATTTAGGTCATTTTCGTCTTCCCTAGGCTTATTCTTGTCCAATTAGGGTTTTTAACCAATCTTGTGCTTCCAATAGGTGTGTTTGTGTCATTGGATAAACATTTAGGTCATTTTCGTCCTCCCTAGTCTTATTCTTGTCCAATTAGGGTTTTTATGCAAACTTGTCCATCCAATAGGTGTGTTTGTGTCATTGGACGAACATTTAGGTCATTTTCGCCCTCCCTAGGCTTATTCTTGTCCAATTAGGGTTTTTAACAAATCTTGTGCATCCAATAAGTTCATTTGTGTCATTGGATGAACATTTAGGTCATTTTCGTCCTCCCTATGCTTATTCTTGTCCAATTAGGGTTTTTAACCAATCTTGTGCATCCAATAAGTTCATTTGTGTCATTGGATGAACATTTAGGTCATTTTTGTCTTCCCTAGGCTTATTCTTGTCCAATTAGGGTTTTTATGCAATCTTGTGCATCCAATAGGTGTGTTTGTGTCATTGGATAAACATTTAGGTCATTTTCGTCCTCCCTAGTCTTATTCTTGTCCAATTAGGGTTTTTATGCAATCTTGTGCATCCAATAGGTGTGTTTGTGTCATTGGACGAACATTTAGGTCATTTTCGTCTTCCCTAGGCTTATTCTTGTCCAATTAGGGTTTTTAACCAATCTTGTGCATCCAATAGGTGTGTTTGTGTCATTGGATAAACATTTAGGTCATTTTCGTCCTTCCTAGTCTTATTCTTGTCCAATTAGGGTTTTTATGCAATCTTGTGCATCCAATAGGTGTGTTTGTGTCATTGGACGAACATTTAGGTCATTTTCGTCCTCCCTAGTCTTATTCTTGTCCAATTAGGGTTTTATGCAATCTTGTGCATCCAATAGGTGTGTTTGTGTCATTGGACGAACATTTAGGTCATTTTCGTCCTCCCTAGACTTATTCTTGTCCAATTAGGGTTTTTAACCAACGTTGTGCATCCAATAAGTTCATTTGTGTCATTGGATGAACATTTAGGTCATTTTCGTTTTCCCTAGGCTTATTCTTGTCCAATTAGGGTTTTTAACCAATCTTGTGCATCCAATAGGTGTGTTTGTGTCATTGGATAAACATTTAGGTCATTTTCGTCCTCCCTAGTCTTATTCTTGTCCAATTAGGGTTTTTATGCAATCTTGTGCATCCAATAGGTGTGTTTGTGTCATTGGACGAACATTTAGGTCATTTTCGTCCTCCCTAGACTTATTCTTGTCCAATTAGGGTTTTTAACCAACGTTGTGCATCCAATAAGTTCATTTGTGTCATTGGAGGAACATTTAGGTCATTTTCGTCCTCCCTTGTCTAATTCTTGTCCAATTAGGGTTTTTATGCACTCTTGTGCATCCGATAGGTGTGTTTGTGTCATTGGACGAACATTTAGGTCATTTTCGTCCTCTCTAGGCTTATTCTTGTCCAATTAGGGTTTTTAACCAATCTTGTGCATCCAATAAGTTCATTTGTGTCATTGGATGAACATTTAGGTCATTTTTATCCTCCCTAGTCTTATTCTAGTCCAATTAGGGTTTTTATGCAATCTTGTGCATCCAATAGGTGTGTTTGTGTCATTGGAGGTTTATTTAGGTCATTTTCGTCCTCCCTAGTCTTATTCTTGTCCAATTAGGGTTTTTATGCAATCTTGTGCATCCAATAGGTGTGTTTGTGTCATTGGACGGACATTTAGGTCATTTTCGTCCTCCCTAGGCTTATTCTTGTCCAATTAAGGTTTTTAACCAATCTAGTGCATCCAATAAGTTCATTTGTGTCATTGGATGAACATTTAGGTCATTTTCGTCTTCCCTAGGCTTATTCTTGTCCAATTAGGGTTTTTAACCAATCTTGTGCATCCAATAGGTGTGTTTGTGTCATTGGATAAACATTTAGGTCATTTTCGTCCTCCCTAGTCTTATTCTTGTCCAATTAGGGTTTTTATGCAATCTTGTGCAACCAATAGGTGTGTTTGTGTCATTGGACAGACATTTACGTCATTTTCGTCCTCCCTAGGCTTATTCTTGTCCAATTAGGGTTTTTAACCAATCTTGTGCATCCAATAAGTTCATTTGTGTCATTGGATGAACATTTAGGTCATTTTCGTCTTCCCTAGGCTTATTCTTGTCCAATTAGGGTTTTTAACCAATCTTGTGCTTCCAATAGGTGTGTTTGTGTCATTGGATAAACATTTAGGTCATTTTCGTCCTCCCTAGTCTTATTCTTGTCCAATTAGGGTTTTTATGCAATCTTGTGCAACCGATAGGTGTGTTTGTGTCATTGGACAGACATTTAGGTCATTTTCGTCCTCCCTAGGCTTATTCTTGTCCAATTAGGGTTTTTAACCAATCTTGTGCATCCAATAAGTTCATTTGTGTCATTGGATGAACATTTAGGTCATTTTCGTCTTCCCTAGGCTTATTCTTGTCCAATTAGGGTTTTTAACCAATCTTGTGCTTCCAATAGGTGTGTTTGTGTCATTGGATAAACATTTAGGTCATTTTCGTCCTCCTTAGTCTTATTCTTGTCCAATTAGGGTTTTTATGCAATCTTGTGCATCCAATAGGTGTGTTTGTGTCATTGGACGAACATTTAGGTCATTTTCGTCATCCCTAGGCTTATTCTTGTCCAATTAGGGTTTTTAACCAACCTTGTGCATCCAATAAGTTTATTTGTGTCATTGGTTGAACATTTATGTAATTTTCGTCCTCCCTAGGCTTATTCTTGTCCAATTAGGGTTTTTAACCAACCTTATGCATCCAATAAGTTCATTTGTGTCATTGGAGGAACATTTGGGTAATTTTCGTCCTCCCTAGTCTTATTTTTGTCCAATTAGGGTTTTTATGCAAATTTGTCCATCCAATAGGTGTGTTTGTGTCATTGGACGAACATTTAGGTCATTTTCGCCCTCCCTAGGCTTATTCTTGTCCAATTAGGGTTTTTAACAAATCTTGTGCATCCAATAAGTTCATTTGTGTCATTGGATGAAAATTTAGGTCATTTTCGTCCTCCCTATGCTCATTCTTGTCCAATTAGGGTTTTTAACCAATCTTGTGCATCCAATAAGTTCATTTGTGTCATTGGATGAACATTTAGGTCATTTTCGTCTTCCCTAGGCTTATTCTTGTCCAATTAGGGTTTTTAACCAATCTTGTGCATCCAATAGGTGTGTTTGTGTCATTGGATAAACATTTAGGTCATTTTCGTCCTCCCTAGTCTTATTCTTGTCCAAATAGGGTTTTTAACCAATCTTGTGCATCCAATAGGTGTGTTTGTGTCATTGGATAAACATTTAGGATATTTTCGTCCTCCCTAGTCTTATTCTTGTCCAATTAGGGTTTTTAACCAATCTTGTGCATCCAATAGGTGTGTTTGTTTCATTGGATAAACATTTAGGTCATTTTCGTCCTCCCTAATCTTATTCTTGTCCAATTAGGGTTTTTATGCAATCTTGTGCATCCAAAAGGTGTATTTGTGTCATTGGACAGACATTTAGGTCATCTTCGTCCTCCCTAGGCTTATTCTTGTCCAATTAGGGTTTTTAACCAATCTTGTGCATCCAATAAGTTCATTTGTGTCATTGGAAGAACATTTAGGTCATTTTCGTCTTCCCTAGGCTTATTCTTGTCCAATTAGGGTTTTTAACCAATCTTGTGCATCCAATAGGTGTGTTTGTGTCATTGGATAAACATTTAGGTCATTTTTGTCCTCCCGAGTCTTATTCTTGTCCAATTAGGGTTTTTATGCAATCTTGTGCATCCAATAGGTGTGTTTGTGTCATTGGACGAACATTTAGGTCATTTTCGTCATCCCTAGACTTATTCTTGTCCAATTAGGGTTTTTAACCAACGTTGTGCATCCAATAAGTTCATTTGTGTCATTGGATGAACATTTAGGTCATTTTCGTCTTCCCTAGGCTTATTCTTGTCCAGTTAGGGTTTTTACCCAATCTTGTGCATCCAATAGGTGTGTTTGTGTCATTGGATAAACATTTAGGTCATTTTCGTCCTCCCTAGTCTTATTCTTGTCCAATTAGGGTTTTTATGCAATCTTGTGCATCCAATAGGTGTGTTTGTGTCATTGGACGAACATTTAGGTCATTTTCGTCTTCCCTAGGCTTATTCTTGTCCAATTAGGGTTTTTAACCAATCTTGTGCATCCAATAGGTGTGTTTGTGTCATTCGATAAACATTTAGGTCATTTTCGTCCTCCCTAGTCTTATTCTTGTCCAATTAGGGTTTTTTTGCAATATTGTGCATCCAATAGGTGTGTTTGTGTCATTGGACGAACATTTAGGTCATTTTCGTCCTCCCTAGGCTTATTCTTGTCCAATTAGGGTTTTTAACCAACCTTGTGCATCCAATAAGTTCATTTGTGTCATTGGTTGAACATTTAGGTAATTTTCGTCCTTCCTAGGCTTATTCTAGTCCAATTAGGGTTTTTAACCAACCTTGTGCATCCAATAAGTTCATTTGTGTCATTGGAGGAACATTTAGGTCATTTTCGTCCTCCCTAGTCTTATTTTTGTCCAATTAGGGTTTTTATGCAAACTTGTCCATCCAATAGGTGTGTTTGTGTCATTGGACAAACATTTAGGTCATTTTCGCCCTCCCTAGGCTTATTCTTGTCCAATTAGGGTTTTTAACCAATCTTGTGCATACAATAGGTGTGTTTGTGTCATTGGATAAATATTTAGGTCATTTTCGTTCTCCCTAGTCTTATTCTTGTCCAATAAGGGTTTTTATGCAATCTTGTGCAACCAATAGGTGTGTTTGTGTCATAGGACAGACATTTAGGTCATTTTCGTCCTCCCTAGGCTTATTCTTGTCCAATTAGGGTTTTTAACCAATCTTGTGCATCCAATAAGTTCATTTGTGTCATTGGATGAACATTTAGGTCCTTTTCGTCTTCCCTAGGCTTATTCTTGTCCAATTAGGGTTTTTAACCAATCTTGTGCTTCCAATAGGTGTGTTTGTGTCATTGGATAAACATTTAGGTCATTTTCGTCCTCCCTAGTCTTATTCTTGTCCAATTAGGGTTTTTATGCAAACTTGTCCATCCAATAGGTGTGTTTGTGTCATTGGACGAACATTTAGGTCATTTTCGCCCTCCCTAGGCTTATTCTTGTCCAATTAGGGTTTTTAACAAATCTTGTGCATCCAATAAGTTCATTTGTGTCATTGGATGAACATTTAGGTCATTTTCGTCCTCCCTATGCTTATTCTTGTCCAATTAGGGTTTTTAACCAATCTTGTGCATCCAATAAGTTCATTTGTGTCATTGGATGAACATTTAGGTCATTTTTGTCTTCCCTAGGCTTATTCTTGTCCAATTAGGGTTTTTATGCAATCTTGTGCATCCAATAGGTGTGTTTGTGTCATTGGATAAACATTTAGGTCATTTTCGTCCTCCCTAGTCTTATTCTTGTCCAATTAGGGTTTTTATGCAATCTTGTGCATCCAATAGGTGTGTTTGTGTCATTGGACGAACATTTAGGTCATTTTCGTCTTCCCTAGGCTTATTCTTGTCCAATTAGGGTTTTTAACCAATCTTGTGCATCCAATAGGTGTGTTTGTGTCATTGGATAAACATTTAGGTCATTTTCGTCCTCCCTAGACTTATTCTTGTCCAATTAGGGTTTTTAACCAACGTTGTGCATCCAATAAGTTCATTTGTGTCATTGGACGAACATTTAGGTCATTTTCGTCTTCCCTAGGCTTATTCTTGTCCAATTAGGGTTTTTAACCAATCTTGTGCATCCAATAGGTGTGTTTGTGTCATTGGATAAACATTTAGGTCATTTTCGTCCTCCTTAGTCTTATTCTTGTCCAATTAGGGTTTTTATGCAATCTTGTGCAACCAATAGGTGTGTTTGTGTCATTGGACAGACATTTAGGTCATTTTCGTCCTCCCTAGGCTTATTCTTGTCCAATTAGGGTTTTTAACCAATCTTGTGCATCCAATAAGTTCATTTGTGTCATTGGATGAACATTTAGGTCCTTTTCGTCTTCCCTAGGCTTATTCTTGTCCAATTAGGGTTTTTAACCAATCTTGTGCTTCCAATAGGTGTGTTTGTGTCATTGGATAAACATTTAGGTCATTTTCGTCCTCCCTAGTCTTATTCTTGTCCAATTAGGGTTTTTATGCAATCTTGTGCATCCAATAGGTGTGTTTGTGTCATTGGACGAACATTTAGGTCATTTTCGTCCTCCCAAGACTTATTCTTGTCCAATTAGGGTTTTTAACCAACGTTGTGCATCCAATAAGTTCATTTGTGTCATTGGATGAACATTTAGGTCATTTTCGTCTTCCCTAGGCTTATTCTTGTCCAATTAGGGTTTTTAACCAATCTTGTGCATCCAATAGGTGTGTTTGTGTCATTGGATAAACATTTAGGTCATTTTTGTCCTCCCTAGTCTTATTCTTGTCCAATTAGGGTTTTTATGCAATCTTGTGCATCCAATAGGTGTGTTTGTGTCATTGGACGAACATTTAGGTCATTTTCGTCCTCCCTAGACTTATTCTTGTCCAATTAGGGTTTTTATCCAACGTTGTGCATCCAATAAGTTCATTTGTGTCATTGGATGAACATTTAGGTCATTTTCGTCTTCCCTAGGCTTATTCTTGTCCAATTAGGGTTTTTAACCAATCTTGTGCATCCAATAGGTGTGTTTGTGTCATTGGATAAACATTTAGGTCATTTTCGTCCTCCCTAGTCTTATTCTTGTCCAATTAGGGTTTTTATGCAATCTTGTGCATCCAATAGGTGTGTTTGTGTCATTGGAGGAACATTTAGGTGATTTTCATCCTCCCTAGTCTTATTCTTGTCCAATTAGGGTTTTTATGCAATCTTGTGCATCCAATATGTGTGTTTGTGTCATTGGACGAACATTTAGGTCATTTTCGTCCTCCCTAGGTTATTCTTGTCCAATTAGGGTTTTTAACCAATCTTGTGCATCCAATAAGTTCATTTGTGTCATTGGATGAACATTTAGGTCATTTTCGTCTTCCCTAGGCTTATTCTTGTCCAATTAGGGTTTTTAACCAATCTTGTGCATCCAATAGGTGTGTTTGTGTCATTGGATAAACATTTAGGTCATTTTCGTCCTCCCTAGTCTTATTCTTCTCCAATTAGGGTTTTTATGCAATCTTGTGCATCCAATAGGTGTGTTTGTGTCATTGGACGAACATTTAGGTCATTTTCGTCCTCCCTAGACTTATTCTTGTCCAATTAGGGTTTTTAACCAACGTTGTGCATCCAATAAGTTCATTTGTGTCATTGGATGAACATTTAGGACATTTTCGTCTTCCCTAGGCTTATTCTTGTCCAATTAGGGTTTTTAACCAATCTTGTGCATCCAACAGGTGTGTTTGTGTCATTGGATAAACATTTAGGTCATTTTCGTCCTCCCTAGTCTTATTCTTGTCCAATTAGGGTTTTTATGTAATCTTATGCATCCAATAGGTGTTTTTCTGTCACTGGACGAACATTTAGGTCATTTTCGTCCTCCCTAGGCTTATTCTTGTCCAATTAGGGTTTTTAACCAACCTTGTGCATCCAATAAGTTCATTTGTGTCATTGGTTGAACATTTAGGTCATTTTCGTCCTCCCTAGGCTTATTCTTGTCCAATTAGGGTTTTTAACCAACCTTGTGCATCCAATAAGTTCATTTGTGTCATTGGAGGAACATTTGGGTCATTTTCGTCCTCCCTAGTCTTATTTTTGTCCAATTAGGGTTTTTATGCAAACTTGTCCATCCAATACGTGTGTTTGTGTCATTGGACGAACATTTAGGTCATTTTCGCCCTCCCTAGGCTTATTCTTGTCCAATTAGGGTTTTTAACCAATCTTGTGCATCCAATAAGTTCATTTGTGTCATTGGATGAACATTTAGGTCATTTTCGTCCTCCCTAGTCTTATTCTTGTCCAATTAGGGTTTTTATGCAATCTTGTGCATCCAATAGGTGTGTTTGTGTCATTGGACGGACATTTAGGTCATTTTCGTCCTCCCTAGGCTTATTCTTGTCCAATTAGGGTTTTTAACCAATCTTGTGCATCTAATAAGTTCATTTGTGTCATTGGATGAACATTTAGGTCATTTTCGTCTTCCCTAGGCTTATTCTTGTCCAATTAGGGTTTTTAACCAATCTTGTGCATCCAATAGGTGTGTTTGTGTCATTGGATAAACATTTAGGTCATTTTCGTCCTCCCTAGTCTTATTCTTGTCCAATTAGGGTTTTTAACCAATCTTGTGCATCCAATTGGTGTGTTTGTTTCATTGGATAAACATTTAGGTCATTTTCGTCCTCCCTAGTCTTATTCTTGTCCAATTAGGGTTTTTATGCAATCTTGTGCATCCAAAAGGTGTATTTGTGTCATTGGACAGACATTTAGGTCATCTTCGTCCTCCCTAGGCTTATTCTTGTCCAATTAGGGTTTTTAACCAATCTTGTGCATCCAATAAGTTCATTTGTGTCATTGGAAGAACATTTAGGTCATTTTCGTCTTCCCTAGGCTTATTCTTGTCCAATTAGGGTTTTTAACCAATCTTGTGCATCCAATAGGTGTGTTTGTGTCATTGGATAAACATTTAGGTCATTTTTGTCCTCCCTAGTCTTATTCTTGTCCAATTAGGGTTTTTAACCAATCTTGTGCATCCAATAGGTGTGTTTGTGTCATTGGACGAACATTTAGGTCATTTTCGTCCTCCCTAGACTTATTCTTGTCCAATTAGGGTTTTTAACCAACGTTGTGCATCCAATAAGTTCATTTGTGTCATTGGATGAACATTTAGGTCATTTTCGTCTTCCCTAGGCTTATCCTTGTCCAATTAGGGTTTTTACCCAATCTTGTGCATCCAATAGGTGTGTTTGTGTCATTGGATAAACATTTTGGTCATTTTCGTCCTCCCTAGTCTTATTCTTGTCCAATTAGGGTTTTTATGCAATCTTGTGCATCCAATAGGTGTGTTTGTGTCATTGGACGAACATTTAGGTCATTTTCGTCTTCCCTAGGCTTATTCTTGTCCAATTAGGGTTTTTAACCAATCTTGTGCATCCAATAGGTGTGTTTGTGTCATTGGATAAACATTTAGGTCATTTTCGTCCTCCCTAGTCTTATTCTTGTCAAATTAGGGTTTTTTTGCAATCTTGTGCATCCAATAGGTGTGATTGTGTCATTGGACGAACATTTAGGTCATTTTCGTCCTCCCTAGGCTTATTCTTGTCCAATTAGGGTTTTTAACCAACCTTGTGCATCCAATAAGTTCATTTGTGTCATTGGTTGAACATTTAGGTAATTTTCGTCCTTCCTAGGCTTATTCTAGTCCAATTAGGGTTTTTAACCAACCTTGTGCATCCAATAAGTTCATTTGTGTCATTGGAGGAACATTTAGGTCATTTTCGTCCTCCCTAGTCTTATTTTTGTCCAATTAGGGTTTTTATGCAAACTTGTCCATCCAATAGGTGTGTTTGTGTCATTGGACAAACATTTAGGTCATTTTCGCCCTCCCTAGGGTTATTCTTGTCCAATTAGGGTTTTTAACCAATCTTGTGCATACAATAGGTGTGTTTGTGTCATGGGATAAACATTTAGGTCATTTTCGTTCTCCCTAGTCTTATTCTTGTCCAATTAGGGTTTTTATGCAATCTTGTGCAACCAATAGGTGTGTTTGTGTCATTGGACAGACATTTAGGTCATTTTCGTCCTCCCTAGGCTTATTCTTGTCCAATTAGGATTTTTAACCAATCTTGTGCATCCAATAAGTTCATTTGAGTCATTGGATGAACATTTAGGTCCTTTTCGTCTTCCCTAGGCTTATTCTTGTCCAATTAGGGTTTTTAACCAATCTTGTGCTTCCAATAGGTGTGTTTGTGTCATTGGATAAACATTTAGGTCATTTTCGTCCTCCCTAGTCTTATTCTTGTCCAATTAGGGTTTTTATACAATCTTGTGCATCCAATAGGTGTGTTTGTGTCATTGGACGAACATTTAGGTCATTTTCGTCTTCCCTAGGCTTATTCTTGTCCAATTAGGGTTTTTAACCAATCTTGTGCATCCAATAGGTGTGTTTGTGTCATTGGATAAACATTTAGGTCATTTTCGTCCTCCCTAGACTTATTCTTGTCCAATTAGGGTTTTTAACCAACGTTGTGCATCCAATAAGTTCATTTGTGTCATTGGATGAACATTTAGGTCATTTTCGTCTTCCCTAGGCTTATTCTTGTCCAATTAGGGTTTTTACCCAATCTTGTGCATCCAATAGGTGTGTTTGTGTCATTGGATAAACATTTAGGTCATTTTCGTCCTCCCTAGTCTTATTCTTGTCCAATTAGGGTTTTTATGCAATCTTGTGCATCCAATAGGTGTGTTTGTGTCATTGGACGAACCTTTAGGTCATTTTCGTCTTCCCTAGGCTTATTCTTGTCCAATTAGGGTTTTTAACCAATCTTGTGCATCCAATAGGTGTGTTTGTGTCATTGGATAAACATTTAGGTCATTTTCGTCCTCCCTAGTCTTATTCTTGTCCAATTAGGGTTTTTATGCAATCTTGTGCATCCAATAGGTGTGTTTGTGTCGTTGGAGGAACATTTAGGTCATTTTCGTCCTCCCTAGTCTTATTCTTTTCCAATTAGGGTTTTTATGCAATCTTGTGCATCCAATAGGTGTGTTTGTGTCATTGGACGAACTTTTAGGTCATTTTCGTCCTCCGTAGGCTTATTCTTGTCCAATTAAGGTTTTTAACCAACCTTGTGCATCCAATAAGTTCATTTCTGTCATTGGTGGAACATTTAGGTCATTTACGTCCTCCTTATGCTTATTCTTTTCCAATTAGTGTTTTCAACCAATCTTGTTCATCCAATAAGTTCATTTGTGTCATTGGACGAACATTTAGGTCATTTTCGTCCTCCCTAGGATTATTCTTGTCCAATTAGGGTTTTTAACTAATCTTGTGCATCCAATAAGTTCATTTGTGTCATTGGATGAACATTTAGGTCATTTTCGTCCTCCCTAGGCTTATTCTTGTCCAATTAGGGTTTTTAACCAATCTTGTGCATCCAATAAGTTCATTTGTGTCATTGGATGAACAGTTAGGTCATTTTCGTCCTCCCTAGGCTTATTCTTGTCCAATTAGGGTTTTTAACCAATCTTGTGCATCCAATAAGTTCATTTGTGTCATTGGATGAACATTTAGGTCATTTTCGTCTTCCCTAGGCTTATTCTTGTCCAATTAGGGTTTTTAACCAATCTTGTGCTTCCAATAGGTGTGTTTGTGTCATTGGATAAACATTTAGGTCATTTTCGTCCTCCCTAGTCTTATTCTTGTCCAATTAGGGTTTTTATGCAATCTTGTGCAACCGATAGGTGTGTTTGTGTCATTGGACAGACATTTAGGTCATTTTCGTCCTCCCTAGGCTTATTCTTGTCCAATTAGGGTTTTTAACCAATCTTGTGCATCCAATAAGTTCATTTGTGTCATTGGATGAACATTTAGGTCATTTTCGTCTTCCCTAGGCTTATTCTTGTCCAATTAGGGTTTTTAACCAATCTTGTGCTTCCAATAGGTGTGTTTGTGTCATTGGATAAACATTTAGGTCATTTTCGTCCTCCTTAGTCTTATTCTTGTCCAATTAGGGTTTTTATGCAATCTTGTGCATCCAATAGGTGTGTTTGTGTCATTGGACGAACATTTAGGTCATTTTCGTCATCCCTAGGCTTATTCTTGTCCAATTAGGGTTTTTAACCAACCTTGTGCATCCAATAAGTTTATTTGTGTCATTGGTTGAACATTTATGTAATTTTCGTCCTCCCTAGGCTTATTCTTGTCCAATTAGGGTTTTTAACCAACCTTATGCATCCAATAAGTTCATTTGTGTCATTGGAGGAACATTTGGGTAATTTTCGTCCTCCCTAGTCTTATTTTTGTCCAATTAGGGTTTTTATGCAAATTTGTCCATCCAATAGGTGTGTTTGTGTCATTGGACGAACATTTAGGTCATTTTCGCCCTCCCTAGGCTTATTCTTGTCCAATTAGGGTTTTTAACAAATCTTGTGCATCCAATAAGTTCATTTGTGTCATTGGATGAAAATTTAGGTCATTTTCGTCCTCCCTATGCTCATTCTTGTCCAATTAGGGTTTTTAACCAATCTTGTGCATCCAATAAGTTCATTTGTGTCATTGGATGAACATTTAGGTCATTTTCGTCTTCCCTAGGCTTATTCTTGTCCAATTAGGGTTTTTAACCAATCTTGTGCATCCAATAGGTGTGTTTGTGTCATTGGATAAACATTTAGGTCATTTTCGTCCTCCCTAGGCTTATTCTTGTCCAATTAGGGTTTTTAACCAACCTTGTGCATCCAATAAGTTCATTTGTGTCATTGGATGAACATTTAGGTCATTTTCGTCCTCCCTAGTCTTATTCTTGTCCAATTAGGGTTTTTATGCAATCTTGTGCATCCAATAGGTGTGTTTGTGTCATTGGACGAACATTTACGTCATTTTCGTCCTCCCTAGGCTTATTCTTGTCCAATTAGGGTTTTTAACCAATCTTGTGCATCCAATAGGTGTGTTTGTGTCATTGGATGAACATTTAGGTCATTTTCGTCCTCCCTAGGCTTATTCTTGTCCAATTAGGGTTTTTAACCAATCTTGTGCATCTAATAAGTTCATTTGTGTCATTAGACGAACATTTAGGTCATTTTCGTCCTCCCTAGGCTTATTCTTGTCCAATTAGGGTTTTTAACCAATCATGTGCATCCAATAAGTTGCTTTGTGTCATTGCATGAACATTTAGGTCATTTTCGTCCTCCCTAGGCTTATTCTTGTCCAATTTGGGTTTTTAACCAATCTTGTGCATCCAATAGGTGTGTTTGTGTCATTGGATAAACATTTAGGTCATTTTCGTCCTCCCTAGTCTTATTCTTGTCCAATTAGGGTTTTTATGCAATCTTGTGCATCCAATAGGTGTGTTTGTGTCATTGGACGAACATTTAGGTCATTTTCGTCCTCCCTAGGCTTATTCTTGTCCAATTAGGGTTTTTAACCAACCTTGTGCATCCAATAAGTTCATTTGTGTCATTGGTTGAACATTTAGGTCAATTTCGTCCTCCCTAGGCTTATTCTGGTCCAATTAGGGTTTTTAACCAACCTTGTGTATCCAATAAGTTCATTTGTGTCATTGGTGGAACATTTAGGTCATTTAAGTCCTCCCTAGTCTTATTCTTGTCGAATTAGGGTTTTTATGCAATCTTGTGCATCCAATAGGTGTGTTTGTGTCATTGGAGGAACATTTAGGTCAATTTCGTCCTCCCTAGTCTTATTCTTGTCCAATTAGGGTTTTTATGCAATCTTGTGCATCCAATAGGTGTGTTTGTGTCATTGGACGAACATTTAGGTCATTTTCGTCCTCCCTAGGCTTATTCTTGTCCAATTAGGGTTTTTAGCCAATCTTGTGCATTCAATAAGTTCATTTGTGTCATTGGAGGAACATTTAGGTCATTTTCGTCCTCCCTAGTCTTATTCTTGTCCAATTAGGGTTTTTTATGCAATATTGTGCATCCAATAGGTGTGTTTGTGTCATTGGACAAACATTTAGGTCATTTTCGTCCTCCCTAGGCTTATTCTTGTCCAATTAGGGTTTTTAACCAATCTTGTGCATCTAATAGGTGTGTTTGTGTCATTGGATAAACATTTAGGTCATTTTCGTCCTCCCTAGTCTTATTCTTGTCCAATTAGGGTTTTTATGCAATCTTGTGCATCCAATAGGTGTGTTTGTGTCATTGGACGGACATTTAGGTCATTTTCGTCCTCCCTATGCTTATTCTTGTCCAATTAAGGTTTTTAACCAATCTTGTGCATCCAATAAGTTCATTTGTGTCAGTGGATGAGCATTTAGGTCATTTTCGTCTTCCCTAGGCTTATTCTTGTCCAATTATGGTTTTTAACCAATCTTGTGCATCCAATAGGTGTGTTTGTGTCATTGGATAAACATTTAGGTCATTTTCGTCCTCCCTAGTCTTATTCTTGTCCAATTAGGGTTTTTATGCAATCTTGTGCATCCAATAGGTGTGTTTGTGTCATTGGACGAACATTTAGGTCATTTTCGTCTTCCCTAGGCTTATTCTTGTCCAATTAGGGTTTTTAACCAATCATGTGCATCCAATAAGTTCATTTGTGTCATTGGATGAACATTTAGGTCATTTTCGTCCTCCCTATGCTTATTCTTGTCCAATTAGGGTTTTTAACCAATCTTGTGCATCCAATAAGTTCATTTGTGTCATTGGATGAACATTTAGGTCATTTTTGTCTTCCCTAGGCTTATTCTTGTCCAATTAGGGTTTTTATGCAATCTTGTGCATCCAATAGGTGTGTTTGTGTCATTGGATAAACATTTAGGTCATTTTCGTCCTCCCTAGTCTTATTCTTGTCCAATTAGGGTTTTTATGCAATCTTGTGCATCCAATAGGTGTGTTTGTGTCATTGGACGAACATTTAGGTCATTTTCGTCTTCCCTAGGCTTATTCTTGTCCAATTAGGGTTTTTAACCAATCTTGTGCATCCAATAGGTGTGTTTGTGTCATTGGATAAACATTTAGGTCATTTTCGTCCTCCCTAGTCTTATTCTTGTCCAATTAGGGTTTTTATGCAATCTTGTGCATCCAATAGGTGTGTTTGTGTCGTTGGAGGAACATTTAGGTCATTTTCGTCATCCCTAGGCTTATTCTTGTCCAATTAGGGTTTTTAACCAACCTTGTGCATCCAATAAGTTTATTTGTGTCATTGGTTGAACATTTAGGTAATTTTCGTCCTCCCTAGGCTTATTCTTGTCCAATTAGGGTTTTTAACCAACCTTATGCATCCAATAAGTTCATTTGTGTCATTGGAGGAACATTTGGGTAATTTTTGTCCTCCCTAGTCTTATTTTTGTCCAATTAGGGGTTTTATGCAAACTTGTCCATCCAATAGGTGTGTTTGTGTCATTGGACGAACATTTAGGTCATTTTCGCCCTCCCTAGGCTTATTCTTTTCCAATTAGGGTTTTTAACAAATCTTGTGCATCCAATAAGTTCATTTGTGTCATTGGATGAACATTTAGGTCATTTTCGTCCTCCCTATGCTTATTCTTGTCCAATTAGGGTTTTTAACCAATCTTGTGCATCCAATAAGTTCATTTGTGTCATTGGAAGAACATTTAGGTCATTTTCGTCCTCCCTAGGCTTATTCTTGTCCAATTAGGGTTTTTATGCAATCTTGTGCATCCAATAGGTGTGTTTGTGTCATTGGACGAACATTTAGGTCATTTTCGTCCTCCCTAGGCTTATTCTTGTCCAATTAGGTTTTTAACCAATCTTGTGCATCCAATAAGTTCATTTGTGTCATTGGATGAACATTTAGGTCATTTTCGTCATCCCTAGTTTTATTCTTGTCCAATTAGGGTTTTAAGCAATCTTGTGCATCCAATATGTGTGTTTGTGTAATTGGATGAACATTTAGGTCATTTTCGTCCTCCCTATGTTTATTCTTGTCCAATTAGGGTTTTCAACCAATCTTATGCATCCAATAAGTTCATTTGTGTCATTGGATGAACATTTAGGTCATTTTCGTCCTCCCTAGGCTTATTCTTGTCCAATTAGGGTTTTTAACCAATCTTGTGCATCCAATAAGTTCATTTGTGTCATTGGAAGAACATTTAGGTCATTTTCGTCTTCCCTAGGCTTATTCTTGTCCAATTAGGGTTTTTAACCAATCTTGTGCATCCAATAGGTGTGTTTGTGTCATTGGAT
>JBBPBR010000083.1:119032-141469 GCA_037974775.1 Cicer pinnatifidum
TTGGAGGAACATTTAGGTCATTTTCGTCATCCCTAGGCTTATTCTTGTCCAATTAGGGTTTTTAACCAACCTTGTGCATCCAATAAGTTTATTTGTGTCATTGGTTGAACATTTAGGTAATTTTCGTCCTCCCTAGGCTTATTCTTGTCCAATTAGGGTTTTTAACCAACCTTATGCATCCAATAAGTTCATTTGTGTCATTGGAGGAACATTTGGGTAATTTTTGTCCTCCCTAGTCTTATTTTTGTCCAATTAGGGGTTTTATGCAAACTTGTCCATCCAATAGGTGTGTTTGTGTCATTGGACGAACATTTAGGTCATTTTCGCCCTCCCTAGGCTTATTCTTTTCCAATTAGGGTTTTTAACAAATCTTGTGCATCCAATAAGTTCATTTGTGTCATTGGATGAACATTTAGGTCATTTTCGTCCTCCCTATGCTTATTCTTGTCCAATTAGGGTTTTTAACCAATCTTGTGCATCCAATAAGTTCATTTGTGTCATTGGAAGAACATTTAGGTCATTTTCGTCTTCCCTAGGCTTATTCTTGTCCAATTAGGGTTTTTAACCAATCTTGTGCATCCAATAGGTGTGTTTGTGTCATTGGATAAACATTTAGGTCATTTTTGTCCTCCCTAGTCTTATTCTTGTCCAATTAGGGTTTTTAACCAATCTTGTGCATCCAATAGGTGTGTTTGTGTCATTGGACGAACATTTAGGTCATTTTCGTCCTCCCTAGGCTTATTCTTGTCCAATTAGGGTTTTTAACCAATCTGGTGCATCCAATAAGTTCATTTGTGTCATTGGATGAACATTTAGGTCATTTTCGTCCTCCCTAGTCTTATTCTTGTCCAATTAGCGTTTTTAACCAATCTTGTGCATCCAATAAGTTCATTTGTGTCATTGCACGAACATTTAGGTCATTTTCGTCCTCCCTAGGCTTATTCTTGTCCAATTAGGGTTTTTATGCAATCTTGTGCATCCAATAAGTTCATTTGTGTCATTGGACGAACATTTAGGTCATTTTCGTCCTCCCTAGGCTTATTCTTGTCCAATTAGGGTTTTTAACCAATCTTGTGCATCCAATAAGTTCATTTGTGTCATTGGATGAACATTTAGGTCATTTTCGTCCTCCCTAGGCTTATTCTTGTCCAATTAGGGTTTTTATGCAATCTTGTGCATCCAATAGGTGTGTTTGTGTCATTGGACGAACATTTAGGTCATTCTCGTCCTCCCTAATCTTATTCTTGTCCAATTAGGGTTTTTATGCAATCTAGTGCATCCAATAGGTGTGTTTGTGTCATTGGACGAACATTTAGGTCATTTTCTTCCTCCGTACTCTTATTCTTGTCCAATTAGGGTTTTTATGCAATCTCGTGCATCCAATAGGTGTGTTTGTGTCATTGGACGAACATTTAGGTCATTTTCGTCCTCCCTAGGCTTATTCTTGTCCAATTAGGGTTTTTAACCAATCTTGTGCATCCAATAAGTTCATTTGTGTCATTGGATGAACATTTAGGTCATTTTCGTCCGCCCTAGGCTTATTCTTGTCCAATTAGGGTTTTTAACCAATCTTGTGCATCCAATAAGTTCATTTGTGTCATTGGATGAACATTTAGGTCATTTTCGTCCTCCCTAGTCTTATTCTTGTCCAATTAGGGTTTTTATGCAATCTTGTGCATCCAATAGGTGTGTTTGTGTCATTGGACGAACATTTAGGTCATTTTCGTCTTCCCTAGGCTTATTCTTGTCCAATTAGGGTTTTTAACCAATCTTGTGCATCCAATAGGGGTGTTTGTGTCATTGGAGGAACATTTAGGTCATTTTTCGCCCTCCCTAGTCTTATTCTTGTCCAATTAGGGATTTTACGCAATCTTGTGCATCCAATAGGTGTGTTTGTGTCATTGGACGGACATTTAGGTCATTTTCGTCCTCCCTAGGCTTATTCTTGTCCAATTAGGGTTTTTAACCAATCTTTTGCATCCAATAGGTGTGTTTGTGTCATTGGAGGAACATTTAGGTCATTTTCGTCCTCCCTAGGCTTATTCTTGTCCAATTAGGGTTTTTAACCAATCTTGTGCATCCAATAGGTGTGTTTGTGTCATTGGATAAACATTTAGGTCATTTTCGTCCTCCCTAGTCTTATTCTTGTCCAATTAGGGTTTTTATGCAATCTTCTGCATCCAATAGGTGTGTTTGTGTCATTGGATGAACATTCAGGTCATTTTCGTCCTCCCTAGGCTTATTGTTGTCGAATTAGGGTTTTTAACCAATCTTGTGCATCCAATAAGTTCATTTGTGTCATTGGATGAACATTTAGGTCATTTTCGTCCTCCCTAGACTTATTCTTGTCCAATTAGGGTTTTTAGCCAATCTTGTGCATCCAATAAGTTCATTTGTGTCATTGGAGGAACAGTTAGGTCATTTTCGTCCTCCCTAGTCTTATTCTTGTCCAATTAGGGTTTTTATGCAATCTTGTGCATCCAATAGGTGTGTTTGTGTCATTGGACGAACATTTAGGTCATTTTCGTCTTCCCTAGGCTTATTCTTGTCCAATTAGGGTTTTTAACCAATCTTGTGCATCCAATAGGCGTGTTTGTGTCATTGGAGGAATATTTAGGTCATTTTCGTCCTCCCTACTCTTATTCTTGTCCAATTAGGGATTTTATTCAATCTTGTGCATCCAATAGGTGTGTTTGTGTCATTGGATGAACATTTAGGTCATTTTCGTCCTCTCTAGGCTTATTCTTGTGCAATTAGGGTTTTTAACCAACCATGTGCATCCAATAAGTTCATTTGTGTCATTGGAGGAACATTTAGGTCATTTTCGTCCTCCCTAGTCTTATTCTTGTCCAATTAGGGTTTTTATGCAATCTTGTGCATCCAATAGGTGTGTTTGTGTCATTGGACGAACATTTAGGTCATTTTCGTCCTCCCTAGGCCTATTCTTGTCGAATTAGGGTTTTTAACCAACCTTGTGCATCCAATAAGTTCATTTGTGTCGTTGGTTGAACATTTAGGTCATTTTCGTCCTCCCTAGGCTTATTCTTGTCCAATTAGGGTTTTTAACCAACCTTGGGCATCCAATAAGTTCATTTGTGTCATTGGAGGAACATTTAGGTCATTTTCGTCCTCCCTAGTCTTATTCTTGTACAATTAGGGTTTTTATTCAATCTTGTGCATCCAATAGGTGTGTTTGTGTCATTGGACAGACATTTAGGTCATTTTCGTCCTCCCTAGGCTTATTCTTGTCCAATTAGGGTTTTTAACCAATCTTGTGCATCCAATAAGTTCATTTGTGTCATTGGATGAACATTTAGGTCATTTTCGTCCTCACTAGGCTTATTCTTGTCCAATTAGGGTTTTTAACCAATCTTGTGCATCCAATAAGTTCATTTGTGTCATTGGATGAACATTTAGGTCATTTTCGTCCTCCCTAGTCTTGTTCTTGTCCAATTAGGGTTTTTATGCAATCTTGTGCATCCAATAGGTGTGTTTGTGTCATTGGATGAACGTTTAGGTCATTTTCGTCCTCCCTAGGCTTATTCTTGTCGAATTAGGGTTTTTAACCAATCTTGTGCATCGAATAGGTTCATTTGTATCATTGGATGAACATTTAGGTCATTTTCGTCCTCCTTAGGCTTATTCTTGTCCAATTAGGGTTTTTAACCAATCTTGTGCATCCAATAAGTTCATTTGTGTCATTGGAGGAACATTTTGGTCAATTTCGTCCTCCCTAGTTTTATTCTTGTCCAATTAGGGTTTTTATGCAATCTTGGGCATCCAATAGGTGTGTTTGTGTCATTGGACGAACATTTAGGTCATTTTCGTCTTCCCTAGGCTTATTCTTGTCCAATTTGGGTTTTTAACCAATCTTTTGCATCCAATAGGTGTGTTTGTGTCATTGGAGGAACATTTAGGTCATTTTCGTCCTCCATAGGCTTATTCTTGTCCAATTAGGGTTTTTAACCAATCTTGTGCATCCAATAGGTGTGTTTGTGTCATTGGATAAACATTTAGGTCATTTTCGTCCTCCCTAGGCTTATTCTTGTCCAATTAGGGTTTTTATGCAATCTTGTGCATCCAATAGGTGTGTTTGTGTCATTGGACGAACATTTAGGTCATTTTCGTCCTCCCTAGTCTTATTCTTGTCCAATTAGCGTTTTTATCCAATCTTGTGCATCCAATAGGTGTGTTTGTGTCATTGGACGAACATTTAGGTCATTTTCGTCCTCCCTAGGCTTATTCTTGTCCAATTAGGGTTTTTAACCAATCTTGTGCATCCAATAAGTTCATTTGTGTCATTGGATGAACATTTAGGTCATTTTTGTCCTCCCTAAGCTTATTCTTGTCCAATTAGGGTTTTTAACCAACCTTGTGCATCCAATAAGTTCATTTGTGTCATTGGATGAACATTTAGGTCATTTTCGTCCTCCCTAGGCTTATTCTTGTCCAATTAGGGTTTTTATGCAATCTTGTGCATACAATAGGTGTGTTTGTGTCATTGGACGAACATTTAGGTCATTTTCGTCCTCCCTAGTCTTATTCTTGTCCAATTAGGGTTTTTATGCAATCTAGTGCATCCAATAGGTGTGTTTGTGTCATTAGACGAACATTTAGGTCATTTTCGTCCTCCCTAGTCTTATTCTTGTCCAATTAGGGTTTTTATGCAATCTTGTGCATCCAATAGGTGTGTTTGTGTCATTGGACGAACATTTAGGTCATTTTCGTCCTCCCTAGGCTTATTCTTGTCCGATTAGGGTTTTTAAGCAATCTTGTGCATCCAAAAAGTTCATTTGTGTCATTGGATGAACATTTAGGTCATTTTCGTCCTCCCTAGTCTTATTCTTGTCCAATTAGGGTTTTAAGCAATCTTGTGCATCCAATATGTGGGTTTGTGTCATTGGACCAACATTTAGGTCATTTTCGTCCTCCCTTTGCTTATTCTTGTCCAATTAGGGTTTTTAACCAATCTTGTGCATCCAATAAGTTCATTTGTGTCATTGGATAAACATTTAGGTCATTTTCGTCCTCCCTAGTCTTATTCTTGTCCAATTAGGGTTTTTATGCAATCTTGTGCATCCAATAGGTGTGTTTGTGTCATTGGACGAACATTTAGGTCATTTTCGTCCTCCCTAGGCTTATTCTTGTCCAATTACGGTTTTTAACCAATCTTGTGCATCCAATAAGTTCATTTGTGTCATTGGATGAACATTTAGGTCATTTTCGTCCTCCCTAGTCTTATTCTTGTAGAATTAGGGTTTTAAGCAATCTTGTGCATCCAATATGTGGGTTTGTGTCATTGGATAAACATTTAGGTCATTTTCGTCCTCCCTAGTCTTATTCTTGTCCAATTAGGGTTTTTATGCAATCTTGTGCATCCAATAGGTGTGTTTGTGTCATTGGACGAACATTTAGGTCATTTTCGTCCTCCCTAGGTTATTCTTGTCCAATTAGGGTTTTTAACCAATCTTGTGCATCCAATAAGTTCATTTGTGTCGTTGGATGAACATTTAGGTCATTTTAGTCTTCCCTAGGCTTATTCTTGTCCAATTAGGGTTTTTAACCAATCTTGTGCATCCAATAGGTGTGTTTGTGTCATTGGATAAACATTTAGGTCATTTTCGTCCTCCCTAGTCTTATTCTTGTCCAATTAGGGTTTTTATGCAATCTTGTGCATCCAATAGGTGTGTTTGTGTCATTGGACAGACATTTAGGTCATTTTCGTCCTCCCTAGGCTTATTCTTGTCCAATTAGGGTTTTTAACCAATCTTGTGCATCCAATAAGTTCATTTGTGTCATTGGATGAACATTTAGGTCCTTTTCGTCTTCCCTAGGCTTATTCTTGTCCAATTAGGGTTTTTAACCAATCTTGTGCTTCCAATAGGTGTGTTTGTGTCATTGGATAAACATTTAGGTCATTTTCGTCCTCCCTAGTCTTATTCTTGTCCAATTAGGGTTTTTATGCAAACTTGTCCATCCAATAGGTGTGTTTGTGTCATTGGACGAACATTTAGGTCATTTTCGCCCTCCCTAGGCTTATTCTTGTCCAATTAGGGTTTTTAACAAATCTTGTGCATCCAATAAGTTCATTTGTGTCATTGGATGAACATTTAGGTCATTTTCGTCCTCCCTATGCTTATTCTTGTCCAATTAGGGTTTTTAACCAATCTTGTGCATCCAATAAGTTCATTTGTGTCATTGGATGAACATTTAGGTCATTTACGTCCTCCCTAGGCTTATTCTTGTCCAATTAGGGTTTTTATGCAATCTTGTGCATCCAATAGGTGTGTTTGTGTCATTGGACGAACATTTAGGTCATTTTCGTCCTCCATAGGCTTATTCTTGCCCAATTAGGGTTTTTATGCAATCCTGTGCATCCAATAGGTGTGTTTGTGTCATTGGACGAACATTTAGGTCATTTTCGTCCTCCCTAGGCTTATTCTTGTCCAATTAGGGTTTTTAACCAATCTTGTGCATCCAATAAGTTCATTTGTGTCATTGGATGAACATTTAGGTCATTTTCGTCATTCATAGTCTTATTCTTTTCCAATTAGGGTTTTAAGCAATCTTGTGCATCCAATATGTGTGTTTGTGTCATTGGATGAACATTTAGGTCATTTTCGTCCTCCCTATGCTTATTCTTGTCCAATTAGGGTTTTTAACCAATCTTGTGCATCCAATAAGTTCATTTGTGTCATTGGATGAACATTTAGGTCATTTACGTCCTCCCTAGGCTTATTCTTGTTCAATTAGGGTTTTAAGCAATCTTGTGCATCCAATATGTGTGTTTGTGTCATTGGATGAACATTTAGGTAATTTTCGTCCTCCCTATGCTTATTCTTGTCCAATTAGGGTTTTTAACCAATCTTGTGCATACAATAAGTTCATTTGTGTCATTGGATTAACATTTAGGTCATTTTCGTCCTCCCTAGGCTTATTCTTGTCCAATTAGGGTTTTTAACCAATCTTGTGCATCCAAGAAGTTCATTTGTGTCATTGGATGAACATTTAGGTCATTTTCGTCCTCCCTAGTCTTATTCTTGTCCAATTAGGGTTTTTAACCAATCTTGTGCATCCAATAAGTTCATTTGTGTCATTGGATGAACATTTAGGTCATTTTCGTCATCCCTAGTCTTATTCTTGTCCAATTAGGGTTTTAAGCAATCTTGTTTTTCCAATATGTGTGTTTGTGTCATTGGATGAAATTTAGGTCATTTTCGTCCTCCCTATGCTTATTCTTGTCCAATTAGGGTTTTTAACCAATCTTGTGCATCCAATAAGTTCATTTGTGTCATTGGATGAACATTTAGGTCATTTTCGTCCTCCCTAGTCTTATTCTTGTCGAATTAGGGTTTTTATGTAATCTTGTGCATCCAATAGGTGTGTTTGTGTCATTGGAGGAACATTTAGGTCATTTTCGTCCTCCCTAGTTTTATTCTTATCCAATTAGGGTTTTTATGCAATCTTGTGCATCCAATAGGTGTGTTTGTGTCATTGGACGAACATTTAGGTCATTTTCGTCCTCCCTAGGCTTATTCTTGTCCAATTAGGGTTTTTAACCAATCTTGTGCATCCAATAAGTTCATTTGTGTCATTGGATGAACATTTAGGTCATTTTCGTCCTCCCTAGTCTTATTCTTGTCCAATTAGTGTTTTTAACCAACCTTGTGCATCCAATAAGTTCATTTGTGTCATTGGTGGAACATTTAGGTCATTTACGTCCTCCCTAGTCTTATTCTTGTCCAATTAAGGTTTTTAACCAATCTTGTGCATCCAATAAGTTCATTTGTGTCATTAGATGAACATTTAGGTCATTTTCGTCCTCCCTAGTCTTATTCTTGTCCAATTAGGGTTTTATGCAATCTTGTGCATCCAATAGGTGTGTTTGTGTCATTGGACGAACATTTAGGTCATTTTCGTCCTCCCTAGGCTTATTCTTGTCCAATTAGGGTTTTTAACCAATCTTGTGCATCCAATAAGTTCATTTGTGTCATTGGATGAACATTTAGGTCATTTTCGTCATCCCTAGTCTTATTCTGTCCAATTAGGGTTTTAAGCAATCTTGTGCATCCAATATGTGTGTTTGTGTAATTGGATGAACATTTAGGTCATTTTCGTCCTCCCTATGCTTATTCTTGTCCAATTAGGGTTTTTAACCAATCTTGTGCATCCAATAAGTTCATTTGTGTCATTGGACGAACATTTAGGTCATTTTCGTCCTCCCTAGGCATATTCTTGTCCAATTAGGGTTTTTAACCAATCTTGTGCATCCAATAGGTGTGTTTGTGTCATTGGACGAACATTTAGGTCATTTTCGTCCTCCCTAGGCTTATTCTTGTCCAATTAGGGTTTTTAACCAATCTTGTGCATCCAATAAGTTCATTTGTGTCATTGGATGAACATTTAGGTCATTTTCGTCCTCCCTAGGCTTTTTCTTGTCCAATTAGGGTTTTTAACCAATCTTGTGCATCCAATAAGTTCATTTGTGTCATTGGATGAACATTTAGGTCATTTTCTTCCTCCCTAGGCTTATTCTTGTCCAATTAGGGTTTTTTACCAATCTTGTGCATCCAATAAGTTCATTTGTGTCATTGGATGAACATTTAGGTCATTTTCTTCTTCCCTAGGCTTATTCTTGTCCAATTAGGGTTTTTAACCAATCTTGTGCATCCAATAAGTTCATTTGTGTCATTGGAGGAACATTTAGGTCATTTTCTTCTTCCCTAGGCTTATTCTTGTCCAATTAGGGTTTTTAACCAATCTTGTGCATCCAATAGGTGTGTTTGTGTCATTGGACGAACATTTAGGTCATTTTCGTCCTCCCTAGGCTTATTCTTGTCCAATTAGGGTTTTTAACCAATCTTGTGCATCCAATAAGTTCATTTGTGTCATTGGATGAACATTTAGGTCATTTTCTTCCTCCCTAGGCTTATTCTTGTCCAATTAGGGTTTTTAACCAATCTTGTGCATCCAATAGGTGCGTTAGTGTCATTGGACGAACATTTAGGTCATTTTCGTCCTCCCTAGGCTTATTCTTGTCCAATTAGGGTTTTTAACCAATCTTGTGCATCCAATAAGTTCATTTGTGTCATTGGATGAACATTTAGGTCATTTTCGTCCTCCCTAGGCTTATTCTTGTCCAATTAGGGTTTTTAACCAATCTTGTGCATCCAATAAGTTCATTTGTGTCATTGGATGAACATTTAGGTCATTTTCGTCCTCCCTATCTTATACTTGTCCAATTAGAGTTTTTATGCAATCTAGTGCATCCAATAGGTGTGTTTGTGTCATTGGAGGAACATTTAGGTCATTTTCGTCTACCCTAGTCTTATTCTTGTCCAATTAGGGTTTTTATGCAATCTTGTGCATCCAATAGGTGTGTTTGTGTCATTGGACGAACATTTAGGTCATTTTCGCCCTCCCTAGGCTTATTCTTGTCCAATTAGGGTTTTTAACCAACCTTGTGCATCCAATAAGTTCATTTGTGTCATTGGACGAACATTTAGGTCATTTTCGTCCTCCCTAGGCTTATTCTTGTCCAATTAGGGTTTTTAACCAACCTTGTGCATCCAATAAGTTCATTTGTGTCATTAGACGAACATTTAGGTCATTTTCGTCCTCCCTATGCTTATTCTTGTCCAATTAGGGTTCTTAACGAATCATGTGCATCCAATAAGTTTATTTGTGTCATTGGACGAACATTTAGGTCATTTTCGTCCTCCCTAGGCTTATTCTTGTCCAATTGGGGTTTTTAACCAATCTTGTGCATCCAATAAGTTCATTTGTGTCATTGGATGAACATTTAGGTCATTTTCGTCTTCCCTAGGCATTTTCTTGTCCAATTAGGGTTTTTAACCAATCTTGTGCATCCAATAGGTGTGTTTGTGTCATTAGATAAACATTTAGGTCATTTTCGTCCTCCCTAGTCTTATTCTTGTCCAATTAGGGTTTTTATGCAATCTTGTGCATCCAATAGGTGTGTTTGTGTCATTGGACGAACATTTAGGTCATTTTCGTCCTCCCTAGGCTTATTCTTGTCCAATTAGGGTTTTTAACCAATCTTGTGCATCCAATAGGTGTGTTTGTGTCATTGGATAAACATTTAGGTCATTTTCGTCCTCCCTAGTCTTATTCTTGTCCAATTAGGGTTTTTAACCAACGTTGTGCGTCCAATAAGTTCATTTGTGTCATTGGATGAACATTTAGGTCATTTTCGTCTTCCCTAGGGTTATTCTTGTCCAATTAGGGTTTTTAACCAATCTTGTGCATCCAATAGGTGTGTTTGTGTCATTGGATAAACATTTAGGTCATTTTCGTCCTCCTTAGTGTTATTCTTGTCCAATTAGGGTTTTTATGCAATCTTGTGCATCCAATAGGTGTGTTTGTGTCATTGGACGAACATTTAGGTCATTTTCGTCCTCCCTAGGCTTATTCTTGTCCAATTAGGGTTTTTAACCAACCTTGTGCATCCAATAAGTTTATTTGTGTCATTGGTTGAACATTTAGGTAATTTTCGTCCTCCCTAGGCTTATTCTTGTCCAATTAGGGTTTTTAACCAACCTTGTGCATCCAATAAGTTCATTTGTGTCATTGGAGGAACAGTTGGGTAATTTTCGTCCTCCCAAGTCTTATTTTTGTCCAATTAGGGTTTTTATGCAAATTTGTCCATCCAATAGGTGTGTTTGTGTCATTGGACGAACATTTAGGTCATTTTCGCCCTCCCTAGGCTTATTCTTGTCCAATTAGGGTTTTTAACCAATCTTGTGCATCCAATAAGTTCATTTGTGTCATTGGATGAACATTTAGGTCATTTTCGTCCTCCCTATGCTTATTCTTGTCCAATTAGGGTTTTTAACCAATCCTGTGCATCCAATAAGTTCATTTGTGTCATTGGATGAACATTTAGGTCATTTTCGTCTTCCCTAGGCTTATTCTTGTCCAATTAGGGTTTTTAACCAATCTTGTGCATCCAATAGGTGTGTTTGTGTCATTGGATAAACATTTAGGTCATTTTCGTCCTCCCTAGTCTTATTCTTGTCCAATTAGGGTTTTTAACCAATCTTGTGCATCCAATAGGTGTGTTTGTGTCATTGGATAAACATTTAGGTCATTTTCTTCCTACCTAGTCTTATTCTTGTCTAATTAGGGTTTTTATGCAATCTTGTGCATCCAATAGGTGTGTTTGTGTCATTGGACGAACATTTAGGTCATTTTCGTCCTCCCTAGACTTATTCTTGTCCAATTAGGGTTTTTAACCAACGTTGTGCATCCAATAAGTTCATTTGTGTCATTGGATGTACATTTATGTCATTTTCGTCTTCCCTAGGCTTATTCTTGTCCAATTAGGGTTTTTAACCAATCTTGTGCATCTAATAGGTGTGTTTGTGTCATTGGATAAACATTTAGGTCATTTTCGTCCTCCCTAGTCTTATTCTTGTCCAATTAGGGTTTTTATGCAATCTTGTGCATCCAATAGGTGTGTTTGTGTCATTGGACGAACATTTAGGTCATTTTCGTCATCCCTAGACTTACTCTTGTCCAATTAGGGTTTTTAACCAACGTTGTGCATCCAATAAGTTCATTTGTGTCATTGGATGAACATTTAGGTCATTTTCGTCCTCCCTAGACTTATTCTTGTCCAATTAGGGTTTTTAACCAACGTTGTGCATCCAATAAGTTCATTTGTGTCATTGGACGAACATTTAGGTCATTTTCGTCTTCGCTAGGGTTATTCTTGTCCAATTAGGGTTTTTAACCAATCTTGTGCATCCAATAGGTGTGTTTGTGTCATTGGATAAACATTTAGGTCATTTTCGTCCTCCTTAGTGTTATTCTTGTCCAATTATGGTTTTTATGCAATCTTGTGCATCCAATAGGTGTGTTTGTGTCATTGGACGAACATTTAGGTCATTTTCGTCCTCCCTAGGCTTATTCTTGTCCAATTAGGGTTTTTAACCAACCTTGTGCATCCAATAAGTTTATTTGTGTCATTGGTTGAACATTTAGGTAATTTTCGTCCTCCCTAGGCTTATTCTTGTCCAATTAGGGTTTTTAACCAATCTTGTGCATCCAATAAGTTCATTTGTGTCATTGGAGGAACAGTTGGGTAATATTCGTCCTCCCAAGTCTTATTTTTGTCCAAATAGGGTTTTTATGCAAACTTGTCCATCCAATAGGTGTGTTTGTGTCATTGGACGAACATTTAGGTCATTTTCGCCCTCCCTAGGCTTATTCTTGTCCAATTAGGGTTTTTAACCAATCTTGTGCATCCAATAAGTTCATTTGTGTCATTGGATGAACATTTAGGTCATTTTCGTCCTCCCTATGCTTATTCTTGTCCAATTAGGGTTTTTAACCAATCTTGTGCATCCAATAAGTTCATTTGTGTCATTGGATGAACATTTAGGTCATTTTCGTCTTCCCTAGGCTTATTCTTGTCCAATTAGGGTTTTTAACCAATCTTGTGCATCCAATAGGTGTGTTTGTGTCATTGGATAAACATTTAGGTCATTTTCGTCCTCCCTAGTCTTATTCTTGTCCAATTAGGGTTTTTAACCAATCTTGTGCATCCAATAGGTGTGTTTGTGTCATTGGATAAACATTTAGGTCATTTTCGTTCTCCCTAGTCTTATTCTTGTCCTATTAGGGTTTTTATGCAATCTTGTGCAACCAATAGGTGTGTTTGTGTCATTGGACAGACATTTAGGTCATTTTCGTCCTCCCTAGGCTTATTCTTGTCCAATTAGGGTTTTTAACCAATCTTGTGCATCCAATAAGTTCATTTGTGTCATTGGATGAACATTTAGGTCATTTTCGTCTTCCCTAGGCTTATTCTTGTCCAATTAGGGTTTTTAACCAATCTTGTGCATCCAATAGGTGTGTTTGTGTCATTGGATAAACATTTAGGTCATTTTCGTCCTCCCTAGTCTTATTCTTCGCCAATTAGGGTTTTTATGCAATCTTGTGCATCCAATAGGTGTGTTTGTGTCATTGGACGAACATTTAGGTCATTTTCGTCCTCCCTAGACTTATTCTTGTCCAATTAGGGTTTTTAACCAACGTTGTGCATCCAATATGTTCATTTGTGTCATTGGATGAACATTTAGGTCATTTTCGTCTTCCCTAGGCTTATTCTTGTCCAATTAGGGTTTTTAACCAATCTTGTGCATCCAATAGGTGTGTTTGTGTCATTGGATAAACATTTAGGTCATTTTCGTCCTCCTTAGTGTTATTCTTGTCCAATTAGGGTTTTTATGCAATCTTGTGCATCCAATAGGTGTGTTTGTGTCATTGGACGAACATTTAGGTCATTTTCGTCCTCCCTAGGCTTATTCTTGTCCAATTAGGGTTTTTAACCAACCTTGTGCATCCAATAAGTTTATTTGTGTCATTGGTTGAACATTTAGGTAATTTTCGTCCTCCATAGGCTTATTCTTGTCCAATTAGGGTTTTTAACCAACCTTGTGCATCCAATAAGTTCATTTGTGTCATTGGAGGAACATTTGGGTAATTTTCGTCCTCCCTAGTCTTATTTTTGTCCAATTAGGGTTTTTATGCAAACTTGTCCATCCAATAGGTGTGTTTGTGTCATTGGACGAACATTTAGGTCATTTTCGCCCTCCCTAGGCTTATTCTTGTCCAATTAGGGTTTTTAACCAATCTTGTGCATCCAATAAGTTCATTTGTGTCATTGGATAAACATTTAGGTCATTTTCGTCCTCCCTAGTCTTATTCTTGTCCAATTAGGGTTTTTAACCAATCTTGTGCATCCAATAGGTGTGTTTGTGTCATTGGATAAACATTTAGGTCATTTTCTTCCTACCTAGTCTTATTCTTGTCTAATTAGGGTTTTTATGCATTCTTGTGCATCCAATAGGTGTGTTTGTGTCATTGGACGAACATTTAGGTCATTTTCGTCCTCCCTAGACTTATTCTTGTCCAATTAGGGTTTTTAACCAACGTTGTGCATCCAATAAGTTCATTTGTGTCATTGGATGTACATTTAGGTCATTTTCGTCTTCCCTAGGCTTATTCTTGTCCAATTAGGGTTTTTAACCAATCTTGTGCATCTAATAGGTGTGTTTGTGTCATTGGATAAACATTTAGGTCATTTTCGTCCTCCATAGTCTTATTCTTGTCCAATTAGGGTTTTTATGCAATCTTGTGCATCCAATAGCTGTGTTTGTGTCATTGGACGAACATTTAGGTCATTTTCGTCCTCCCTAGACTTACTCTTGTCCAATTAGGGTTTTTAACCAACGTTGTGCATCCAATAAGTTCATTTGTGTCATTGGATGAACATTTAGGTCATTTTCGTCCTCCCTAGACTTATTCTTGTCCAATTAGGGTTTTTAACCAACGTTGTGCATCCAATAAGTTCATTTGTGTCATTGGATGAACATTTAGGTCATTTTCGTCTTCCATAGGGTTATTCTTGTCCAATTAGGGTTTTTAACCAATCTTGTGCATCCAATAGGTGTGTTTGTGTCATTGGATAAACATTTAGGTCATTTTCGTCCTCCTTAGTGTTATTCTTGTCCAATTAGGGTTTTTATGCAATCTTGTGCATCCAATAGGTGTGTTTGTGTCATTGGACGAACATTTAGGTCATTTTCGTCCTCCCTAGGCTTATTCTTGTCCAATTAGGGTTTTTAACCAACCTTGTGCATCCAATAAGTTCGTTTGTGTCATTGGATGAACATTTAGGTCATTTTCGTCCTCCCTAGGCTTATTCTTGTCCAATTAGGGTTTTTAACCAATCTTGTGCATCCAATAAGTTCATTTGTGTCATTGGATGAACATTTAGGTCATTTTCGTCCTCCCTAGGCATATTCTTGTCCAATTAGGGTTTTTAACCAATCTTGTTCATCCAATAGGTGTATTTGTGTCATTGGATGAACATTTAGGTCATTTTCGTCCTCCCTAGGCTTATTCTTGTCCAATTAGGGTTTTTAAGCAATCTTGTGCATCCAATAAGTTCATTTGTGTCATTGGATGAACATTTAGGTCATTTTCGTCCTCCCTAGGCTTATTCTTGTCCAACTAAGGTTTTTAACCAATCTTGTGCATCCAATAAGTTCATTTGTGTCATTGGATGAACATTTAGGTCATTTTCGTCCTCCCTAGGCTTATTCTTGTCCAATTAGGGTTTCTAACGAATCTTATGCATCCAATAGGTGTATTTGTGTCATTGGATGAACATTTAGGTCATTTTCGTCCTCCCTAGGCTTATTCTTGTCCAATTAGGGTTTTTAACCAATCTTGTGCATCCAATAGGTGTATTTGTGTCATTGGATGAACATTTAGGTCATTTTCGTCGTCCCTAGGCTTATTCTTGTCCAATTAGGGTTTTTAACCAATCTTGTGCATCCAATAAGTTCATTTGTGTCATTGGATGAACATTTAGGTCATTTTCGTCCTCCCTAGTCTTATTCTTGTCCAATTAGGGTTTTTATGCAATCTTGTGCATCCAATAGGTGTGTTGGTGTCATTGGACGAACATTTAGGTCATTTTCGTCATCCCTTGGCTTATTCTTGTCCAATTAGGGTTTTTAACCAATCTTGTGCATCCAATAAGTTCATTTGTGTCATTTGATGAACATTTAGGTCATTTTCGTCCTCCCTAGTCTTATTCTTGTCCAATTAGGGTTTTTATGCAATCTTGTGCATCCAATAGGTGTGTTGGTGTCATTGGACGAACATTTAGGTCATTTTCGTCATCCCTAGGCTTATTCTTGTCCAATTAGGGTTTTTAACCAATCTTGTGCATCCAATAAGTTCATTTGTGTCATTGGATGAACATTTAGGTCATTTTCGTCCTCCCTAGTCTTATTCTTGTCCAATTAGGGTTTTTATGCAATCTTGTGCATCCAATAGGTGTGTTTGTGTCATTGGAGGAACATTTAGGTCTTTTTCGTCCTCCATAGTCTTATTCTTGTCCAATTAGGGTTTTAACCAATCTTGTGCATCCAATATGTGGGTTTGTGTCATTGGATGAACATTTAGGTCATTTTCGTCCTCCCTATGCTTATTCTTGTCCAATTAGGGTTTTTAACCAATCTTGTGCATCCAATAAGTTCATTTGTGTCATTGGATGAACATTTAGGTCATTTTCGTCCTCCCTAGGCTTATTCTTGTCCAATTAGGGTTTTTAACCAATCTTGTGCATCCAATAAGTTCATTTGTGTCATTGGATGAACATTTAGGTCATTTTCGTCCTCCCTAGTCTTATTATTGTCTAATTAGGGTTTTTATGCAATCTTGTGCATCCAATAGGTGTGTTTGTGTCATTGGAGGAACATTTAGGTCATTTTCGTCCTCCCTAGTCTTATTCTTGTCCAATTAGGGTTTTTATGCAATCTTGTGCATCCAATAGGTGTGTTTGTGTCATTGAACAAACATTTAGGTCATATTCGTCCTCCCTAGGCTTATTCTTGTCCAATTAGGGTTTTTAACCAATCTTGTGCATCCAATAAGTTCATTTGTGTCATTGGATGAACATTTAGGTCATTTTCGTCCTCCCTAGTCTTATTCTTGTCCAATTAGGGTTTTTATGCAATCTTGTGCATCCAATAGGCGTGTTTGTGTCATTGGAGGAACATTTAGGTCATTTTCGTCCTCCCTAGTCTTATTCTTGTCCAATTAGGGTTTTTATGCAATCTTGTGCATCCAATTGGTGTGTTTGTGTCATTGGACGAACATTTAGGTCATTTTCGCCCTCCCTAGGCTTATTCTTGTCCAATTATCGTTTTTAACCAACCTTGTGCATCCAATAAGTTCATTTGTGTCATTGGATGAACATTTAGGTCATTTTCGTCCTCCCTAGGCTTATTCTTGTCCAATTAGGGTTTTTAACCAATCTTGTGCATCCAATAAGTTCATTTGTGTCATTGGATGAACATTTAGGTCATTTTCGTCTACCCTATGCTTATTCTTGTCCAATTAGGGTTTTTAACCAATCTTGTGCATCCAATAGGTGTGTTTGTGTCATTGGATGAACATTTAGGTCATTTTCGTCCTCCCTAGTCTTATTCTTGTCCAATTAGGGTTTTTAACCAATCTTGTGCATCCAATAGGTGTGTTTGTGTCATTGGATAAACATTTAGGTCATTTTCTTCCTACCTAGTCTTATTCTTGTCTAATTAGGGTTTTTATGCATTCTTGTGCATCCAATAGGTGTGTTTGTGTCATTGGACGAACATTTAGGTCATTTTCGTCCTCCCTAGACTTATTCTTGTCCAATTAGGGTTTTTAACCAACGTTGTGCATCCAATAAGTTCATTTGTGTCATTGGATGTACATTTAGGTCATTTTCGTCTTCCCTAGGCTTATTCTTGTCCAATTAGGGTTTTTAACCAATCTTGTGCATCTAATAGGTGTGTTTGTGTCATTGGATAAACATTTAGGTCATTTTCGTCCTCCATAGTCTTATTCTTGTCCAATTAGGGTTTTTATGCAATCTTGTGCATCCAATAGGTGTGTTTGTGTCATTGGACGAACATTTAGGTCATTTTCGTCCTCCCTAGGCTTATTCTTGTCCAATTAGGGTTTTAAGCAATCTTTTGCATCCAATATGTGTGTTTGTGTCATTGGATGAACATTTAGGTCATTTTCGTCCTCCCTAGTCTTATTCTTGTCCAATTAGGGTTTTAAGCAATCTTGTGCATCCAATATGTGGGTTTGTGTCATTGGATGAACATTTAGGTCATTTTCGTCCTCCCTAGGCTTATTCTTGTCCGATTAGGGTTTTTAACCAATCTTGTGCATCCAATAAGTTCATTTGTGTCATTGGATGAACATTTAGGTCATTTTCGTCCTCCCTAGTCTTATTCTTGTCCAATAAGGGTTTTAAGCAATCTTGTGCATCCAATATGTGGGTTTGTGTCATTGGACGAACATTTAGGTCATTTTCCTTCTCCCTATGCTTATTCTTGTCCAATTAGGGTTTTTAACCAATCTTGTGCATCCAATAAGTTCATTTGTGTCATTGGATGAACATTTAGGTCATTTTCGTCCTCCCTAGTCTTATTCTTGTCCAATTAGGGTTTTTATGCAATCTTGTGCATCCAATAGGTGTGTTTGTGTCACTGGACGAACATTTAGGTCATTTTCGTCCTCCCTAGGCTTATTCTTGTCTAATTAGGGTTTTTAACCAATCTTGTGCATCCAATAAGTTCATTTGTGTCATTGGATGAACATTTAGGTCATTTTCGTCCTCCCTAGTCTTATTCTTGTCGAATTAGGGTTTTTATGCAATCTTGTGCATCCAATAGGTGTGTTTGTGTCATTGGAGGAACATTTAGGTCATTTTCGTCCTCCATAGTTTTATTCTTATCCAATTAGGGTTTTTATGCAAGCTTGTGGATCCAATAGGTGTGTTTGTGTCATTGGACGAACATTTAGGTCATTTTCGTCCTCCCTAGGCTTATTCTTGTCCAATTAGGGTTTTTAACCAATCTTGTGCATCCAATAAGTTCATTTGTGTCATTGGATGAACATTTAGGTCATTTTCGTCCTCCCAAGTCTTATTCTTGTCCTATTAGGTGTGTTTGTGTCATTGGATGAACATTTAGGTCATTTTCGTCCTCCCTAGTTTTATTCTTATCAAATTAGGGTTTTTATGCAATCTTGTGCATCCAATAGGTGTGTTTGTGTCATTGGACGAACATTTAGGTCATTTTCGTCCTCCCTAGGCTTATTCTTGTCCAATTAGGGTTTTTAACCAATCTTGTGCATCCAATAAGTTCATTTGTGTCATTGGATGAACATTTAGATCATTTTCGTCCTCTCTAGGCTTATTCTTGTCCAATTAGGGTTTTTAACCAATCTTGTGCATCCATAAGTTCATTTGTGTCATTGGATGAACATTTAGATCATTTTCGTCCTCCCTAGGCTTATTCTTGTCCAATTAGGGTTTTTAACCATTCTTGTGCATCCAATAAGTTCATTTGTGTCATTGGATGAACATTTAGGTCATTTTCGTCCTCCCTAGTCTTATTCTTGTCCAATTAGGGTTTTAAGCAATCTTGTGCATCCAATATGTGGGTTTGTGTCATTGGATGAGCGTTTAAGTCATTTTCATCCTCCCTATGCTTATTCTTGTCCAATTAGGGTTTTTAACCAATCTTGTGCATCCAATAAGTTCATTTGTGTCATTGGATGAACATTTAGGTCATTTTCGTCCTCCCTAGTCTTATTCTTGTCCAATTAGGGTTTTTATGCAATCTTGTGCATCCAATAGGTGTGTTTGTGTCATTGGACGAACATTTAGGTCATTTTCGTCCTCCCAAGGCTTATTCTTGTCCAAGTAGGGTTTTTAACCAATCTTGTGCATCCAATAAGTTCATTTGTGTCATTGGATGAACATTTAGGTCATTTTCGTCCTCCCTAGTCTTATTCTTGTCCAATTAGGGTTTTTATGCAATCTTGTGCATCCAATAGATGTGTTTGTGCCATTGGAGGAACATTTAGGTCATTTTCGTCCTCCCTAGTCTTATTCTTGTCCAATTAGGGTTTTTATGCAATCTTGTGCATCCAATAGGTGTGTTTGTGTCATTGGACGAACATTTAGGTCATTTTCGTCCTCCCAAGGCTTATTCTTGTTCAATTAAGGTTTTTAACCAATCTTGTGCATCCAATAAGTTCATTTGTGTCATTGGATGAACATTTAGGTCATTTTCGTCCTCCCTAGTCTTATTCTTGTCCAATTAGGGTTTTTATGCAATCTTGTGCATCCAATAGGTGTGTTTGTGTCATTGGATGAAAATTTAGGTCATTTTCATCCTCCCTAGGCTTATTCTTGTCCAATTAGGGTTTTTAACCAATCTTGTGCATCCAATAAGTTCATTTGTGTCATTGGATGAACATTTAGGTCATTTTCGTCCTCCCTAGTCTTATTCTTGTCCAATTAGGGTTTTTATGCAATCTTGTGCATCCAATAGGTGTGTTGGTGTCATTGGACGAACATTTAGGTCATTTTCGTCATCCCTTGGCTTATTCTTGTCCAATTAGGGTTTTTAACCAATCTTGTGCATCCAATAAGTTCATTTGTGTCATTTGATGAACATTTAGGTCATTTTCGTCCTCCCTAGTCTTATTCTTGTCCAATTAGGGTTTTTATGCAATCTTGTGCATCCAATAGGTGTGTTGGTGTCATTGGACGAACATTTAGGTCATTTTCGTCATCCCTAGGCTTATTCTTGTCCAATTAGGGTTTTTAACCAATCTTGTGCATCCAATAAGTTCATTTGTGTCATTGGATGAACATTTAGGTCATTTTCGTCCTCCCTAGTCTTATTCTTGTCCAATTAGGGTTTTTATGCAATCTTGTGCATCCAATAGGTGTGTTTGTGTCATTGGAGGAACATTTAGGTCTTTTTCGTCCTCCATAGTCTTATTCTTGTCCAATTAGGGTTTTAACCAATCTTGTGCATCCAATATGTGGGTTTGTGTCATTGGATGAACATTTAGGTCATTTTCGTCCTCCCTATGCTTATTCTTGTCCAATTAGGGTTTTTAACCAATCTTGTGCATCCAATAAGTTCATTTGTGTCATTGGATGAACATTTAGGTCATTTTCGTCCTCCCTAGGCTTATTCTTGTCCAATTAGGGTTTTTAACCAATCTTGTGCATCCAATAAGTTCATTTGTGTCATTGGATGAACATTTAGGTCATTTTCGTCCTCCCTAGGCATATTCTTGTCCAATTAGGGTTTTTAACCAATCTTGTTCATCCAATAGGTGTATTTGTGTCATTGGATGAACATTTAGGTCATTTTCGTCCTCCCTAGGCTTATTCTTGTCCAATTAGGGTTTTTAAGCAATCTTGTGCATCCAATAAGTTCATTTGTGTCATTGGATGAACATTTAGGTCATTTTCGTCCTCCCTAGGCTTATTCTTGTTCAATTATGGTTTCCAACCAATCTTGTGCATCCAATAGGTGTGTTTGTGTCATTGGATGAACATTTAGGTCATTTTCGTCCTCCCTAGTCTTATTCTTGTCCAATTAGGGTTTTAAGCAATCTTGTGCATCCAATAAGTTCATTTGTGTCATTGGATGAACATTTAGGTTATTTTCGTCCTCACTAGGCTTAGTTTTGTGCAATTAGGATTTTTAACCAATCTTGTGCATCCAATAGGTGTGTTTGTGTCATTGGATAAACATTTAGGTCATTTTCGTCCTCCCTAGTCTTATTCTTGTCCAATTAGGGTTTTTAACCAATCTTGTGCATCCAATAGGTGTGTTTGTGTCATTGGATAAACATTTAGGTCATTTTCTTCCTACCTAGTCTTATTCTTGTCTAATTAGGGTTTTTATGCATTCTTGTGCATCCAATAGGTGTGTTTGTGTCATTGGACGAACATTTAGGTCATTTTCGTCCTCCCTAGACTTATTCTTGTCCAATTAGGGTTTTTAACCAACGTTGTGCATCCAATAAGTTCATTTGTGTCATTGGATGTACATTTAGGTCATTTTCGTCTTCCCTAGGCTTATTCTTGTCCAATTAGGGTTTTTAACCAATCTTGTGCATCTAATAGGTGTGTTTGTGTCATTGGATAAACATTTAGGTCATTTTCGTCCTCCATAGTCTTATTCTTGTCCAATTAGGGTTTTTATGCAATCTTGTGCATCCAATAGCTGTGTTTGTGTCATTGGACGAACATTTAGGTCATTTTCGTCCTCCCTAGACTTACTCTTGTCCAATTAGGGTTTTTAACCAACGTTGTGCATCCAATAAGTTCATTTGTGTCATTGGATGAACATTTAGGTCATTTTCGTCCTCCCTAGACTTATTCTTGTCCAATTAGGGTTTTTAACCAACGTTGTGCATCCAATAAGTTCATTTGTGTCATTGGATGAACATTTAGGTCATTTTCGTCTTCCATAGGGTTATTCTTGTCCAATTAGGGTTTTTAACCAATCTTGTGCATCCAATAGGTGTGTTTGTGTCATTGGATAAACATTTAGGTCATTTTCGTCCTCCTTAGTGTTATTCTTGTCCAATTAGGGTTTTTATGCAATCTTGTGCATCCAATAGGTGTGTTTGTGTCATTGGACGAACATTTAGGTCATTTTCGTCCTCCCTAGGCTTATTCTTGTCCAATTAGGGTTTTTAACCAACCTTGTGCATCCAATAAGTTTATTTGTGTCATTGGTTGAACATTTAGGTAATTTTCGTCCTCCCTAGGCTTATTCTTGTCCAATTAGGGTTTTTAACAAACCTTGTGCATCCAATAAGTTCATTTGTGTCATTGGAGGAACATTTGGGTAATTTTCGTCCTCCCTAGTCTTATTTTTGTCCAATTAGGGTTTTTATGCAAACTTGTCCATCCAATAGGTGTGTTTGTGTCATTGGACGAACATTTAGGTCATTTTCGCCCTCCCTAGGCTTATTCTTGTCCAATTAGGGTTTTTAACCAATCTTGTGCATCCAATA
>JBBPBR010000083.1:141969-164059 GCA_037974775.1 Cicer pinnatifidum
CCCTAGTCTTATTCTTGTCCAATTAGGGTTTTTAAGCAATCTTGTGCATCCAATATGTGTGTTTGTGTCATTGGACAAACATTTAGGTCATTTTCGTCCTCCCTATGCTTATTGTTGTCCAATTAGGGTTTTTAACCAACCTTGTGCATCCAATAAGTTAATTTGTGTCATTGGTTGAACATTTAGGTCATTTTCGTCCTCCCTAGGCTTATTCTTGTCCAATTAGGGTTTTTAACAAACCTCGTGCATCCAATAAGTTCATTTGTGTCATTTGAGGAACATTTAGGTCATTTTCGTCCTCCCTAGTCTTATTCATGTCCAATTAGGGTTTTTATGCAATCTTGTGCATCCGATACGTGTGTTTGTGTCATTGGACGAACATTTAGGTCATTTTCGTCCTCTCTAGGCTTATTCTTGTCCAATTAGGGTTTTTAACCAATCTTGTGCATCCAAATAGTTCATTTGTGTCATTGGATGAACATTTAGGTCATTTTCGTCCTCCCTAGTCTTATTCTTGTCCAATTAGGGTTTTTATGCAATCTTCTGCATCCAATAGGTGTGTTTGTGTCATTGGAGGAACATTTAGGTCATTTTCGTCCTCCCTAGTCTTATTCTTGTCCAATTAGGGTTTTTATGCAATCTTGTGCATCCAATAGGTGTGTTTGTGTCATTGGACGAACATTTAGGTCATTTTCGTCCTCCCTAGACTTATTCTTGTCCAATTAGGGTTTTTAACCAACGTTGTGCATCAAATAAGTTCATTTGTGTCATTGGATGAACATTTAGGTCATTTTCGTCTTCCCTAGGGTTATTCTTGTCCAATTAGGGTTTTTAACCAATCTTGTGCATCCAATAGGTGTGTTTGTGTCATTGGATAAACATTTAGGTCATTTTCGTCCTCCCTAGTCTTATTCTTGTCCAATTAGGGTTTTTATGCAATCTTGTGCATCCAATAGGTGTGTTTGTGTCATTGGACGAACATTTAGGTCTATTTTGTCCTCCCTCGACTTATTCTTGTCCAATTAGGGTTTTTAACCAACGTTGTGCATCCAATAAGTTCATTTGTGTCATTGGATGAACATTTAGGTCATTTTCATCTTCCCTAGGGTTATTCTTGTCCAATTAGGGTTTTTAACCAATCTTGTGCATCCAATAGGTGTGTTTGTGTCATTGGATAAACATTTAGGTCATTTTCGTCCTCCCTAGTCTTATTCTTGTCCAATTAGGGTTTTTATGCAATCTTGTGCATCCAATAGGTGTGTTTGTGTCATTGGACGAACATTTAGGTCATTTTCGTCCTCCCTAGACTTATTCTTGTCCAATTAGGGTTTTTAACAACCGTTGTGCATCCAATAAGTTCATTTGTGTCATTGGATGAACATTTAGGTCATTTTCGTCTTCCCTAGGCTTATTCTTGTCCAATTAGGGTTTTTAACCAATCTTGTGCATCCAATAGGTGTGTTTGTGTCATTGGATAAACATTTAAGTCATTTTCGTCCTCCCTAGTCTTATTCTTGTCCAATTAGGGTTTTTATGCAATCTTGTGCATCCAATAGGTGTGTTTGTGTCATTGGACGAACATTTAGGTCATTTTCGTCCTCCCTAGTCTTATTCTTGTCGAATTAGGGTTTTATGCAATCTTGTGCATCCAATAGGTGTGTTTGTGTCATTGGAGGAACATTTAGGTCATTTTCGTCCTCCCTAGTCTTATTCTTGTCGAATTAGGGTTTTATGCAATCTTGTGCATCCAATAGGTGTGTTTGTGTCATTGGAGGAACATTTAGGTCATTTTCGTCCTCCCTAGTCTTATTCTTGTCCAATTAGGGTTTTTATGCAATCTTGTGCATCCAATAGGTGTGTTTGTGTCAATTGACGAACATTTAGGTCATTTTCGTCCTCCCTAGGCTTATTCTTGTCCAATTAGGGTTTTTAACCAATCTTGTGCATCCAATAAGTTCATTTGTGTCATTGGATGAACATTAAGGTCATTTTCGTCCTCCCAAGTCTTATTCTTGTCCAATTAGGGTTTTTATGCAATCTTGTGCATCCAATAGGTGTGTTTGTGTCATTGGAGGAACATTTAGGTCATTTTCGTCCTCCCTAGTCTTATCTTTGTCCAATTAGGGTTTTTATGCAATCTTGTGCATCCAATAGGTGTGTTTGTGTCATTGGACGAACATTTAGGTCATTTTCGTCCTCCCTAGGCTTATTCTTGTCCAATTAGGGTTTTTAACCAATCTTGTGCATCCAATAAGTTCATTTGTGTCATTGGATGAACATTTAGGTCATTTTCGTCCTCCCTAGTCTTATTATTGTCTAATTAGGGTTTTTATGCAATCTTGTGCATCCAATAGGTGTGTTTGTGTCATTGGAGGAACATTTAGGTCATTTTCGTCCTCCCTAGTCTTATTCTTGTCCAATTAGGGTTTTTATGCAATCTTGTGCATCCAATAGGTGTGTTTGTGTTATTGGACGAACATTTAGGTCATTTTCGTCATCCCTAGGCTTATTCTTGTCCAATTAGGGTTTTTAACCAATCTTGTGCATCCAATAAGTTCATTTGTGTCATTGGATGAACATTTAGGTCATTTTCGTCCTCCCTAGTCTTATTCTTGTCCAATTAGGGTTTTTATGCAATCTTGTGCATCCAATAGGTGTGTTTGTGTCATTGGAAGAACATTTAGGCCATTTTCATCCTCCCTAGGCTTATTCTTGTCCGATTAGGGTTTTTAACCAATCTTGTGCATTCAATAAGTTCATTTGTGTCATTGGATGAACATTTAGGTCATTTTCGTCCTCCCTAGTCTTATTCTTTTCCAATTAGGGTTTTAAGCAATCTTGTGCATCCAATATGTGGGTTTGTGTCATTGGATGAACGTTTAGGTCATTTTCGTCCTCCCTATGCTTATTCTTGTCCAATTAGGGTTTTTAACCAATCTTGTGCATCCAATAAGTTCATTTGTGTCATTGGATGAACATTTAGGTCATTTTCGTCCTCCCTAGTCTTATTCTTGTCCAATTAGGGTTTTTATGCAATGTTGTGCATCCAATAGGTGGGTTTGTGTCATTGGACGAACATTTAGGTCATTTTCGTCCTCTCTAGGCTTATTCTTGTCCAATTAGGGTTTTTAACCAATCTTGTGCATCCAATAAGTTCATTTGTGTCATTGGATGAACATTTAGGTCATTTTCGTCCTCCCTAGTCTTATTCTTGTCCAATTAGGGTTTTTATGCAATCTTGTGCATCCAATAGGTGGGTTTGTGTCATTGGACGAACATTTAGGTCATTTTCGTCCTCTCTAGGCTTATTCTTGTCCAATTAGGGTTTTTAAACAATCTTGTGCATCCAATAAGTTCATTTGTGTCATTGGATGAACATTTAGGTCATTTTCGTCCTCCCTAGGCTTATTCTTGTCCAATTAGGGTTTTTAACCAACCTTGTGCATCCAATAAGTTCATTTGTGTCGTTGTTTGAACATTTAGGTCATTTTCGTCCTCCCTAGGCTTATTCTTGTCCAATTAGGGTTTTTAACCAACCTTGTGCATCCAATAAGTTCATTTGTGTCATTGGTGGAACATTTAGGTCATTATCGTCCTCCCTAGTCTTATTCTTGTCCAATTTGGGTTTTTATGCAATCTTGTGCATCCAATAGGTGTGTTTGTGTCATTGGACGGACATTTAGGTCATTTTCGTCCTCCCTAGGCTTATTCTTGTCCAATTAGGGTTTTTAACCAATCTTGTGCATCCAATAAGTTCATTTGTGTCATTGGATGAACATTTAGGTCATTTTCGTCCTCCCTAGTCTTATTCTTGTCCAATTAGGGTTTTTATGCAATCTTGTGTATCCAATAGGTGTGTTTGTGTCATTGGAGGAACATTTAGGTCATTTTCGTCCTCCCTATTCTTATTCTTGTCCAATTAGGGTTTTTATGCAATCTTGTGCATCCAATAGGTGTGTTTGTGTCATTGGAGGAACATTTAGGTCATTTTCGTCCTCCCTAGGCTTATTCTTGTCCAATTAGGGTTTTTAGCCAATCTTGTGCATCCAATAGGTGTGTTTGTGTCATTGGAGGAACATTTAGGTCATTTTCGTCCTCCCTAGTCTTGTTCTTGTCCAATTAGGGTGTTTAAGCAAACTTGTGCATCCAATATGTGTGTTTGTGTCATTGGACGAACATTTAGGTCATTTTCGTCCTCCCTATGCTTATTATTGTCCAATTAGGGCTTTTAACCAACCTTGTGCATCCAATAAGTTAATTTGTGTCATTGGCTGAACATTTAGGTCATTTTCGTCCTCCCTAGGCTTATTCTTGTCCAATTAGGGTTTTTAACAAACCTCGTGCATCCAATAAGTTCATTTGTGTCATTTGAGGAACATTTAGGTCATTTTCGTCCTCCCTAGTCTTATTCTTGTCCAATTAGGGTTTTTATGCGATCTTGTGCATCCGATAGGTGTGTTTGTGTCATTGGAGGAACATTTAGGTCATTTTTGTCCTCTCTAGGCTTATTCTTGTCCAATTAGGGTTTTTAACCAATCTCGTGCATCCAATAAGTTCATTTGTGTCATTTGAGGAACATTTAGGTCATTTTCTTCCTCCCTAGTCTTATTCTTGTCCAATTAGGGTTTTTATGCAATCTTGTGCATCCGATAGGTGTGTTTGTGTCATTGGACGGACATTTAGGTCATTTTCGTCCTCCCTAGACTTATTCTTGTCCAATTAGGGTTTTTAACCAATCTTGTGCATCCAATAGGTGTGTTTGTGTCATTGGATAAATATTTAGGTTATTTTCGTCCTCCCTAGTGTTATTCTTGTCCAATTAGGGTTTTTAACCAATCTTGTGCATCCAATAAGTTCATTTGTGTCATTGGATGAACATTTAGGTCATTTTTGTTCTCCCTAGTCTTATTCTTGTCCAATTAGGGTTTTTATGCAATTTTGTGCATCCAATAGGTGTGTTTGTGTCATTGGAGGAACATTTAGGTCATTTTCGTCCTCCCTAGTCTTATTCTTGTCCAATTAGGGTTTTTATGCAATCTTGTGCATCCAATAGGTGTGTTTGTGTCATTGGACGGACATTTAGGTCATTTTCGTCCTCCCTAGGCTTATTCTTGTCCAATTAGGGTTTTTAACCAATCTTGTGCATCCAATAAGTTCATTTGTGTCATTGGATGAACATTTAGGTCATTTTCGTCTTCCCTAGGCTTATTCTTGTCCAATTAGGGTTTTTAACCAATCTTGTGCATCCAATAGGTGTGTTTGTGTCATTATATAAACATTTAGGTCATTTTTGTCCTCCCTAGTCTTATTCTTGTCCAATTAGTGTTTTTATGCAATCTTGTGCATCCAATAGGTGTGTTTGTGTCATTGGACGAACATTTAGGTCATTTTCGTCCTCCCTAGACTTATTCTTGTCCAATTAGGGTTTTTAGCCAATCTTGTGTATCCAATAGGTGTGTTTGTGTCAATGGAGGAACATTTAGGTCATTTTCGTCCACCCTAGTCTTATTCTTGTCCAATTAGGGTTTTTAAGCAATCTTGTGCATCCAATATGTGTGTTTGTGTCATTGGACGAACATTTAGGTCATTTTCGTCCTCCCTAGGCTTATTCTTGTCCAATTAGGGTTTTTAGCCAATCTTGTGCATACAATAGGTGTGTTTGTGTCAATGGAGGAACATTTAGGTCATTTTCGTCCACCCTAGTCTTATTCTTGTCCAATTAGGGTTTTTAAGCAATCTTTGCATCCAATATGTGTGTTTGTGTCATTGGACGAACATTTAGGTCATTTTCGTCCTCCCTATGCTTATTGATGTCTAATTAGGGTTTTTAACCAACCTTGTGCATCCAAAAAGTTAATTTGTGTCATTGGTTGAACATTTAGGTCATTTTCGTCCTCCCTAGGCTTATTCTTGTCCAATTAGGGTTTTTAACAAACCTCGTGCATCCAATAAGTTCATTTGTGTCATTTGAGGAACATTTAGGTCATTTTCGTCCTCCCTAGTCTTATTCTTGTCCAATTAGGGTTTTTATGCAATCTTGTGCATCCGATAGGTGTGGTTGTGTCATTGGACGAACATTTAGGTCATTTTCGTCCTCTCTAGGCTTATTCTTGTCCAATTAGGGTTTTTAACCAATCTTGTGCATCCAAATAGTTCATTTGTGTCATTGGATGAACATTTAGGTCATTTTCGTCCTCCCTAGTCTTATTCTTGTCCAATTAGGGTTTTTATGCAATCTTCTGCATCCAATAGGTGTGTTTGTGTCATTGGAGGAACATTTAGGTCATTTTCGTCCTCCCTAGTCTTATTCTTGTCCAATTAGGGTTTTTATGCAATCTTGTGCATCCAATAGGTGTGTTTGTGTCATTGGACGAACATTTAGGTCATTTTCGTCCTCCCTAGACTTATTCTTGTCCAATTAGGGTTTTTAACCAACGTTGTGCATCAAATAAGTTCATTTGTGTCATTGGATGAACATTTAGGTCATTTTCGTCTTCCCTAGGGTTATTCTTGTCCAATTAGGGTTTTTAACCAATCTTGTGCATCCAATAGGTGTGTTTGTGTCATTGGATAAACATTTAGGTCATTTTCGTCCTCCCTAGTCTTATTCTTGTCCAATTAGGGTTTTTATGCAATCTTGTGCATCCAATAGGTGTGTTTGTGTCATTGGACGAACATTTAGGTCTATTTTGTCCTCCCTCGACTTATTCTTGTCCAATTAGGGTTTTTAACCAACGTTGTGCATCCAATAAGTTCATTTGTGTCATTGGATGAACATTTAGGTCATTTTCATCTTCCCTAGGGTTATTCTTGTCCAATTAGGGTTTTTAACCAATCTTGTGCATCCAATAGGTGTGTTTGTGTCATTGGATAAACATTTAGGTCATTTTCGTCCTCCCTAGTCTTATTCTTGTCCAATTAGGGTTTTTATGCAATCTTGTGCATCCAATAGGTGTGTTTGTGTCATTGGACGAACATTTAGGTCATTTTCGTCCTCCCTAGACTTATTCTTGTCCAATTAGGGTTTTTAACCAACGTTGTGCATCCAATAAGTTCATTTGTGTCATTGGATGAACATTTAGGCCATTTTCGTCTTTCCTAGGATTATTCTTGTCCAATTAGGGTTTTTAACCAATCTTGTGCATCCAACACGTGTGTTTGTGTCATTGGATAAACATTTAGGTCATTTTCGTCCTCCCTAGTCTTATTCTTGTCCAATTAGGGTTTTTATGCAATCTTGTGCATCCAATAGGTGTGTTTGTGTCATTGGACGAACATTTAGGTCATTTTCGTCCTCCCTAGGCTTATTCTTGTCCAATTAGGGTTTTTAACCAACCTTGTGCATCCAATAAGTTCATTTGTGTCATTCGATGAACATTTAGGTCATTTTCGTCCTCCCTAGTCTTATTCTTGTCCAATTAGGGTTTTTATGCAATCTTGTGCATCCAATAGGTGTGTTTGTGTCATTGGAGGAACATTTAGGTCATTTTCGTCCTCCCTAGTCTTATTCTTGTCCAATTAGGGTTTTTATGCAATCTTGTGCATCCAATAGGTGTGTTTGTGTCATTGGACGAACATTTAGGTCATTTTCGTCCTCCCTAGGCTTATTCTTGTCCAATTAGGGTTTTTAACCAATCTTGTGCATCTAGTAAGTTCATTTGTGTCATTGGATGAACATTTAGGTCATTTTCGTCCTCCCTAGTCTTATTCTTGTCCAATTAGGGTTTTAAGCAATCTTGTGCATCCAATAGGTGTGTTTGTGTCATTGGACGAACATTTAGGTCATTTTCGTCCTCCCTAGGCTTATTCTTGTCCAATTAGGATTTTTAACCAACCTTGTGCATCCAATAAGTTCATTTGTGTCATTGGTTGAACATTTAGGTCATTTTCGTCCTCCCTAGGCTTATTCTTGTCCAATTAGGGTTTTTAACCAACCTTGTGCATCCAATAAGTTCATTTGTGTCATTGGAGGAACATTTAGGTCATTTTCGTCTTCCCTAGTCTTATTCTTGTCCAATTAGGGTTTTTATGCAATCTTGTGCATCCAATAGATGTGTTTGTTTCATTGGACGAACATTTAGGTCATTTTCGTCCTCCCTAGGCTTATTCTTGTCCAATTAGGGTTTTTAACCAATCTTGTGCATCCAATAAGTTCATTTGTGTCATTGGATGAACATTTAGGTCATTTTCGTCCTCCCTAGGCTTATTCTTGTCCAATTAGGGTTTTTAACCAATCTTGTGCATCCAATAAGTTCATTTGTGTCATTGGATGAACATTTAGGTCATTTTCGTCCTCCCTAGGCTTAGTCTTGTCCAATTAGGGTTTTCAACCAATCTTGTGCATCCAATAAGTTCATTTGTGTCATTGGATGAACATTTAGGTCATTTTCGTTCTCCCTAGGCTTATTCTTGTCCAATTAGGGTTTTTAACCAATCTTGTGCATCCAATAAGTTCATTTATGTCATTGGATGAACATTTAGGTCATTTTCGTCCTCCCTAGGCTTATTCTTGTCCAATTAGGGTTTTTAAGCAATCTTGTGCATCCAATAAGTTCATTTGTGTCATTGGATGAACATTTAGGTCATTTTCGTCGTCCCTTGGCTTATTCTTGTCCAATTAGGGTTTTTAACCAATCTTGTGCATCCAATAGGTGTATTTGTGTCATTGGATGAACATTTAGGTCATTTTCGTCCTCCCTAGGCTTATTCTTGTCCAATTAGGGTTTTTAACCAATCTTGTGCATCCAATAAGTTCATTTGTGTCATTGGATGAACATTTAGGTCATTTTCGTCCTCCCTAGGCTTATTCTGGTCCAATTAGGGTTTTTAACCAATCTTGTGCATCCAATAAGTTCATTTGTGTCATTGGATCAACATTTAGGTCATTTTCTTCCTCCCTAGGCTTATTCTTGTCCAATTAGGGTTTTTAACCAATCTTGAGCATCCAATAAGTTCATTTGTGACATTGGATGAACATTTAGGTCATTTTCGTCCTCCCTAGGCTTATTCTTGTCCAATTAGGGTTTTTAACCAATCTTGTGCATCCAATAAGTTCATTTGTGTCATTGGATGAACATTTAGGTCATTTTCGTCCTCCCTAGGCTTATTCTTGACCAATTAGGGTTTTCAACCAATCTTGTCCATCCAATAAGTTCATTTGTGTCATTGGATGAACATTTAGGTCATTTTCGTCCTCCCTAGGCTTATTCTTGTCCAATTAGGGTTTTTAACCAATCTTGTGCATCCAATAAGTTCATTTGTGTCATTGGATGAACATTTAGGTCATTTTCGTCCTCCCTAGGCTTATTCTTGTCCACTTAGGGTTTTTAACCAATCTTGTGCATCCAATAAGTTCATTTGTGTCATTGGATGAACATTTAGGTCATTTTCGTCCTCCCTAGTCTTATTCTTGTCCAATTAGGGTTTTTATGCAATCTTGTGCATCCAATAGGTGTGTTTGTGTCATTGGACGAACATTTAGGTCATTTTCGTCCTCCCTAGGCTTATTCTTGTCCAATTAGGGTTTTTAACCAATCTTGTACATCCAATAAGTTCATTTGTTTCATTGGATGAACATTTAGGTCATTTTCGTCCTCCCTAGGCTTATTCTTGTCCAACTAGGGTTTTTAACCAATCTTGTGCATCCAATAAGTTCATTTGTGTCATTGGATGAACATTTAGGTCATTTTCGTCCTCCCTAGGCTTATTCTTGTCCAATTAGGGTTTTCAACCAATCTTGTGCATCCAATAAGTTCATTTGTGTCATTGGACGAACATTTAGGTCATTTTCGTCCTCTCTAAGCTTATTCTTGTCCAATTAGGGTTTTTAACCAATCTTGTGCATCCAATAAGTTCATTTGTGTCATTGGATGAACATTTAGGTCATTTTCGTCCTCCCTAGTCTTATTCTTGTCCAATTAGGGTTTTTATGCAATCTTGTGCATCCAATAGGTGTGTTTGTGTCATTGGAGGAACATTTAGGTCATTTTCGTCCTCCCTAGTCTTATTCTTGTCCAATTAGGGTTTTTATGCAATCTTGTGCATCCAATAGGTGTGTTTGTGTCATTCGAAGAACATTTAGGTCATTTTTGTCCTCCCTAGGCTTATTCTTGTCCGATTAGGGTTTTTAACCAATCTTGTGCATTCAATAAGTTCATTTGTGTCATTGGATGAACATTTAGGTCATTTTCGTCCTCCCTAGTCTTATTCTTGTCCAATTAGGGTTTTAAGCAATCTTTTGCATCCAATATGTGGGTTTGTGTCATTGGATGAACGTTTAGGTCATTTTTGTCCTCCCTATGCTTATTCTTGTCCAATTAGGGTTTTTAACCAATCTTGTGCATCCAATAAGTTCATTTGTGTCCTTGGTTGAACATTTAGGTCATTTTCGTCCCCCTAGTCTTATTCTTGTCCAATTAGGGTTTTTATGCAATCTTGTGCATCCAATAGGTGTGTTTGTGTCATTGGACGAACATTTAGGTCATTTTCGTCCTCCCTAGGCTTATTCTTGTCCAATTAGGGTTTTTAACCAATCTTGTGCATCCAATAAGTTCATTTGTGTCATTGGATGAACATTTAGGTCATTTTCGTCCTCCCTAGTCTTATTCTTGTCCAATTAGGGTTTTTATGCAATCTTGTGCATCCAATAGGTGTGTTTGTGTCATTGGACGAACATTTAGGTCATTTTCGTCCTCCCTAGACTTATTTTTGTCCAATTAGGGTTTTTAACCAATCTTGTGCATCCAATAATTTCATTTGTGTCATTGGATGAACATTTAGGTCATTTTCGTCCTCCCTAGTCTTATTCTTGTCCAATTAGGGTTTTTATGCAATCTTGTGCATCCAATAGGTGTGTTTGTGTCATTGGAGGAACATTTAGGTCATTTTCGTCCTCCCTAGTCTTATTCTTGTCCAATTAGGGTTTTTATGCAATCTTGTGCATCCAATAGGTGTGTTTGTGTCATTGGACGAACATTTAGGTCATTTTCGTCCTCCCTAGGCTTATTCTTGTCCAATTAGGGTTTTTAACCAATCTTGTGCATCCAATAAGTTCATTTGTGTCATTGGATGAACATTTAGGTAATTTTCGTCGTCCTTAGTCTTATTCTTGTCGAATTAGGTTTTTATGCAATCTTGTGCATCCAATAGGTGTGTTTGTGTCATTGGAGGAACATTTAGGTCATTTTCGTCCTCCCTAGTCTTATTCTTGTCCAATTAGGGTTTTTATGCAATCTTGTGCATCCAATAGGTGTGTTTGTGTCATTGGACGAACATTTAGGTCATTTTTGTCCTCCCTAGGCTTATTCTTGTCCGATTAGGGTTTTTAACCAATCTTGTGCATCCAAAAAGTTCATTTGTGTCATTGGATGAACATTTAGGTCATTTTCGTCCTCCCTAGCCTTATTCTTGTCCAATTAGGGTTTTAAGCAATCTTGTGCATCCAATATGTGGGTTTGTGTCATTGGACGAACATTTAGGTCATTTTCGTCCTCCCTATGCTTATTCTTGTCCAATTAGGGTTTTTAACCAATCTTGTGCATCCAATAAGTTCATTTGTGTCATTGGATGAACATTTAGGTCATTTTCGTCCTCCCTAGTCTTATTCTTGTCCAATTAGGGTTTTTATGCAATCTTGTGCATCCAATAGGTGTGTTTGTGTCATTGGACGAACATTTAGGTCATTTTCGTCTTTCCTAGGCTTATTCTTGTCCAATTAGGGTTTTTAACCAATCTTGTGCATCCAATAGGTGTGTTTGTGTCATTGGATAAACATTTAGGTCATTTTCGTCCTCCTTAGTCTTATTCTTGTCCAATTAGGGTTTTTATGCAATCTTGTGCATCAAATAGGTGTGTTTGTGTCATTGGACGAACATTTAGGTCATTTTCGTCCTCCCTAGACTTATTCTTGTCCAATTAGGGTTTTTAACCAACATTGTGCATCCAATAAGTTCATTTGTGTCATTGGATGAACATTTAGGTCATTTTCGTCTTCCCTAGGCTTATTCTTGTCCAATTAGGGTTTTTAACCAATCTTGTGCATCTAATAGGTGTGTTTGTGTCATTGGATAAACATTTAGGTCATTTTCGTCCTCCCTAGTCTTATTCTTGTCCAATTAGGGTTTTTATGCAATCTTGTGCATCCAATAGGTGTGTTTGTGTCATTGGACGAACATTTAGGTCATTTTCGTCCTCCCTAGACTTACTCTTGTCCAATTAGGGTTTTTATCCAACGTTGTGCATCCAATAAGTTCATTTGTGTCATTGGATGAACATTTAGGTCATTTTCGTCCTCCCTAGACTTATTCTTGTCCAATTAGGGTTTTTAACCAACGTTGTGCATCCAATAAGTTCATTTGTGTCATTGGATGAACATTTAGGTCATTTTCGTCTTCCTTAGGGTTATTCTTGTCCAATTAGGGTTTTTAACCAATCTTGTGCGTCCAATAGGTGTGTTTGTGTCATTGGATAAACATTTAGGTCATTTTCGACCTCCTTAGTGTTATTCTTGTCCAATTAGGGTTTTTATGCAATCTTGTGCATCCAATAGGTGTGTTTGTGTCATTGGACGAACATTTAGGTCATTTTCGTCCTCCCTAGGCTTATTCTTGTCCAATTAGGGTTTTTAACCAACCTTGTGCATCCAATAAGTTCATTTGTGTCATTGGTTGAACATTTAGGTAATTTTCGTCCTCCCTAGGCTTATTCTTGTCCAATTAGGGTTTTTAACCAACCTTGTGCATCCAATAAGTTCATTTGTGTCATTGGAGGAACATTTGGGTCATTTTCGTCCTCCCTAGTCTTATTTTTGTCCAATTAGGGTTTTTATGCAAACTTGTCCATCCAATACGTGTGTTTGTGTCATTGGACGAACATTTAGGTCATTTTCGCCCTCCCTAGGCTTATTCTTGTCCAATTAGGGTTTTTAACCAATCTTGTGCATCCAATAAGTTCATTTGTGTCATTGGATGAACATTTAGGTCATTTTCGTCCTCCCTAGTCTTATTCTTGTCCAATTAGGGTTTTTATGCAATCTTGTGCATCCAATAGGTGTGTTTGTGTCATTGGACGGACATTTAGGTCATTTTCGTCCTCCCTAGGCTTATTCTTGTCCAATTAGGGTTTTTAACCAATCTTGTGCATCCAATAAGTTCATTTGTGTCATTGGATGAACATTTAGGTCATTTTCGTCTTCCCTAGGCTTATTCTTGTCCAATTAGGGTTTTTAACCAATCTTGTGCATCCAATAAGTTAATTTGTGTCATTGGATAAATATTTAGGTCATTTTCGTCCTCCCTAGTCTTATTCTTGTCCAATTAGGGTTTTTATGCAATCTTGTGCATCCAATAGGTGTGTTTGTGTCATTGGAGGAACATTTTGGTCATTTTCGTCCTCCCTAGTCTTATTCTTGTCCAATTAGGGTTTTTATGCAATCTTGTGCATCCAATAGGTGTGTTTGTGTCATTGGACGAACATTTAGGTCATTTTCGTCCTCCCTAGACTTATTCTTGTCCAATTAGGGTTTTTAACCAACGTTGTGCATCCAATAAGTTCATTTGTGTCATTGGATGAACATTTAGGTCATTTTCGTCTTCCCTAGGCTTATTCTTGTCCAATTAGGGTTTTTAATTAATCTTGTGCATCCAATAGATGTGTTTGTGTCATTGGACGAACATTTAGGTCATTTTCGTCCTCCCTAGGCTTATTCTTGTCCAATTAGGGTTTTTAACCATCCTTGTGCATCCAATAAGTTCATTTGTGTCATTGGTTGAACATTTAGGTAATTTTCGTCCTCCCTAGGCTTATTCTTGTCCAATTAGGGTTTTTAACCAACCTTGTGCATCCAATAAGTTCATTTGTGTCATTGGAGGAACATTTGGGTCATTTTCGTCCTCCCTAGTCTTATTTTTGTCCAATTAGGGTTTTTATGCAAACTTGTCCATCCAATACGTGTGTTTGTGTCATTGGACGAACATTTAGGTTATTTTCGCCCTCCTTAGGCTTATTCTTGTCCAATTAGGGTTTTTAACCAATCTTGTGCATCCAATAAGTTCATTTGTGTCATTGGATGAACATTTAGGTCATTTTCGTCCTTCCTAGTCTTATTCTTGTCCAATTAGGGTTTTTATGCAATCTTGTGCATCCAATAGGTGTGTTTGTGTCATTGGACGGACATTTAGGTCTATTTCGTCCTTCCTAGGCTTATTCTTGTCCAATTAGGGTTTTTAACCAATCTTGTGCATCCAATAAGTTCATTTGTGTCATTGGTTGAACATTTAGGTCATTTTCGTCTTCCCTAGGCTTATTCTTGTCCAATTAGGGTTTTTAACCAATCTTGTGCATCCAATAGGTGTGTTTGTGTCATTGGATAAACATTTAGGTCATTTTCGTCCTCCCTAGTCTTATTCTTGTCCAATTAGGGTTTTTATGCAATCTTGTGCATCCAATAGGTGTGTTTGTGTCATTGGACGAACATTTAGGTCATTTTCGTCCTCCCTAGACTTATTCTTGTCCAATTAGGGTTTTTAACCAACGTTGTGCATCCAATAAGTTCATTTGTGTCATTGGATGAACATTTAGGTCATTTTCGTCTTCCCTAGGCTTATTCTTGTCCAATTAGGGTTTTTAACCAACCTTGTGCATCCAATAAGTTCATTTGTGTCATTGGAGGAACATTTTGGTCATTTTCGTCCTCCCTAGTCTTATTCTTGTCCAATTAGGGTTTTTATGCAATCTTGTGCATCCAATAGGTGTGTTTGTGTCATTGGACGGACATTTAGGTCATTTTCGTCTTCCCTAGGCTTATTCTTGTCCAATTAGGGTTTTTAACCAATCTTGTGCATCCAATAGGTGTGTTTGTGTCATTGGATAAACATTTAGGTCATTTTCGTCCTCCCTAGTCTTATTCTTGTCCAATTAGGGTTTTTATGCAATCTTGTGCATCCAATAGGTGTGTTTGTGTCATTGGACGAACATTTAGGTCTATTTCGTCCTCCCTCGACTTATTCTTGTCCAATTAGGGTTTTTAACCAACGTTGTGCATCCAATAAGTTCATTTGTGTCATTGGATGAACATTTAGGTCATTTTCGTCTTCCCTAGGGTTATTCTTGTCCAATTAGGGTTTTTATGCAATCTTGTGCATCTAATAGGTGTGTTTGTGTCATTGGATAAACATTTAGGTCATTTTCGTCCTCCCTAGTCTTATTCTTGTCCAATTAGGGTTTTTATGCAATCTTGTGCATCCAATAGGAGTGTTTGTGTCATTGGACGAACATTTAGGTCATTTTCGTCCTCCCTAGACTTATTCTTGTCCAATTAGGGTTTTTAACCAACGTTGTGCATCCAATAAGTTCATTTGTGTCATTGGATGAACATTTAGGTCATTTTCGTCTTCCCTAGGCTTATTGTTGTCCAATTAGGGTTTTTAATTAATCTTGTGCATCCAATAGGTGTGTTTGTGTCATTGGATAAACATTTAGGTCATTTTCGTCCTCCCTAGTCTTATTCTTGTCCAATTAGGGTTTTTATGCAATCTTGTCCATCCAATAGGTGTGTTTGTATCATTGGACGAACATTTAGGTCATTTTCGTCCTCCCTAGACTTATTCTTGTCCAATTAGGGTTTTTAACCAACGTTGTGCATCCAATAAGTTCATTTGTGTCATTGGATGAACATTTAGGTCATTTTCGTCTTCCCTAGGGTTATTCTTGTCCAATTAGGGTTTTTAACCAATCTTGTGCATCCAATAGGTGTGTCTGTGTCATTGGATAAACATTTAGGTCATTTTCGTCCTCCTTAGTCTTATTCTTGTCCAATTAGGGTTTTTATGCAATCTTGTGCATCCAATAGGTGTGTTTGTGTCATTGGACGAACATTTAGATCATTTTCGTCCTCCCTAGGCTTATTCTTGTCCAATTAGGGTTTTTAACCAACCTTGTGCATCCAATAAGTTCATTTGTGTCATTGGTTGAACATTTAGGTAATTTTCGTCCTCCCTAGGCTTATTCTTGTCCAATTAGAGTTTTTAACCAACCTTGTGCATCCAATAAGTTCATTTGTGTCATTGGAGGAACATTTGGGTCATTTTCGTCCTCCCTAGTCTTATTTTTGTCCAATTAGGGTTTTTATGCAAACTTGTCCATCCAATACGTGTGTTTGTGTCATTGGACGAACATTTAGGTCGTTTTCGCCCTCCCTAGGCTTATTCTTGTCCAATTAGGGTTTTTAACCAATCTTGGGCATCCAATAAGTTCATTTGTGTCATTGGATGAACATTTAGGTCATTTTCGTCCTCCCTAGTCTTATTCTTGTCCAATTAGGGTTTTTATGCAATCTTGTGCATCCAATAGGGGTGTTTGTGTCATTGGACGGACATTTAGGTCATTTTCGTCCTCCATAGGCTTATTCTTGTCCAATTAGGGTTTTTAACCAATCTTGTGCATCCAATAAGTTCATTTGTGTCATTGGTTGAACATTTAGGTCATTTTCGTCTTCCCTAGGCTTATTCTTGTCCAATTAGGGTTTTTAACCAATCTTGTGCATCCAATAGGTGTGTTTGTGTCATTGGATAAACATTTAGGTCATTTTCGTCCTCCCTAGTCTTATTCTTCTCCAATTAGGGTTTTTATGCAATCTTGTGCATCCAATAGGTGTGTTTGTGTCATTGGACGAACATTTAGGTCATTTTCGTCCTCCCTAGACTTATTCTTGTCCAATTAGGGTTTTTAACCAACGTTGTGCATCCAATAAGTTCATTTGTGTCATTGGAGGAAGATTTAGGTCATTTTCGTCCTCCCTAGTCTAATTCTTGTCCAATTAGGGTTTTTATGCAATCTTGTGCATCCAATAGGTGTGTTTGTGTCAATGGACGAACATTTAGGTCATTTTCGTCCTCCCTAGGCTTATTCTTGTCCAATTAGGGTTTTTAGCCAATCTTGTGCATCCAATAGGTGTGTTTGTGTCATTGGATAAACATTTAGGTCATTTTCGTCCTCCCTAGTCTTATTCTTCTCCAATTAGGGTTTTTATGCAATCTTGTGCATCCAATAGGTGTGTTTGTGTCATTGGACGAACATTTAGGTCATTTTCGTCCTCCCTAGACTTATTCTTGTCCAATTAGGGTTTTTAACCAACGTTGTGCATCCAATAAGTTCATTTGTGTCATTCGAGGAACATTTAGGTCATTTTCGTCCTCCCTAGTCTAATTCTTGTACAATTAGGGTTTTTATGCAATCTTGTGCATCCAATAGGTGTGTTTGTGTCATTGGACGAACATTTAGGTCATTTTCGTCCTCCCTAGGCTTATTCTTGTCCAATTAGGGTTTTTAGCCAATCTTGTGCATCCAATAGGTGTGTTTGTGTCATTGGAGGAACATTTAGGTCATTTTCGTCCTCCCTAGTCTTGTTCTTGTCCAATTAGGGTGTTTAAGCAAACTTGTGCATCCAATATGTGTGTTTGTGTCATTGGACGAACATTTAGGTCATTTTCGTCCTCCCTATGCTTATTATTGTCCAATTAGGGCTTTTAACCAACCTTGTGCATCCAATAAGTTAATTTGTGTCATTGGTTGAACATTTAGGTCATTTTCGTCCTCCCTAGGCTTATTCTTGTCCAATTAGGGTTTTTAACAAACCTCGTGCATCCAATAAGTTCATTTGTGTCATTTGAGGAACATTTAGGTCATTTTCGTCCTCCCTAGTCTTATTCTTGTCCAATTAGGGTTTTTATGCGATCTTGTGCATCCGATAGGTGTGTTTGTGTCATTGGAGGAACATTTAGGTCATTTTCGTCCTCTCTAGGCTTATTCTTGTCCAATTAGGGTTTTTAACCAATCTCGTGCATCCAATAAGTTCATTTGTGTCATTTGAGGAACATTTAGGTCATTTTCTTCCTCCCTAGTCTTATTCTTGTCCAATTAGGGTTTTTATGCAATCTTGTGCATCCGATAGGTGTGTTTGTGTCATTGGACGGACATTTAGGTCATTTTCGTCCTCCCTAGACTTATTCTTGTCCAATTAGGGTTTTTAACCAATCTTGTGCATCCAATAGGTGTGTTTGTGTCATTGGATAAATATTTAGGTCATTTTCGTCCTCCCTAGTGTTATTCTTGTCCAATTAGGGTTTTTAACCAATCTTGTGCATCCAATAAGTTCATTTGTGTCATTGGATGAACATTTAGGTCATTTTTGTCCTCCCTAGTCTTATTCTTGTCCAATTAGGGTTTTTATGCAATCTTGTGCATCCAATAGGTGTGTTTGTGTCATTGGACGAACATTTAGGTCATTTTCGTCTTCCCTAGGCTTATTCTTGTCCAATTAGGGTTTTTAACCAATCTTGTGCATCCAATAAGTTCATTTGTGTCATTGGATGAACATTTAGGTCATTTTCGTCCTCCCTAGTCTTATTCTTGTCCAATTAGGGTTTTTATGCAATCTTGTGCATCCAATAGGTGTTTTTGTGTCATTGGACGAACATTTTTGTCATTTTCGTCCTCCCTAGGCTTATTCTTGTCCAATTAGGGTTTTTAACCAATCTTGTGCATCCAATAAGTGTGTTTGTGTCATTGGCGGAACATTTAGGTCATTTTCGTCCTCCCTAGTCTTATTCTTGTCCAATTAGGGTTTTTATGCAATCTTGTGCATCCAATAGGTGTGTTTGTGTCATTGGACGAACATTTAGATCATTTTCGTCCTCCCTAGGCTTATTCTTGTCCGATTAGGGTTTTTAACCAATCTAGTGCATCCAAAAAGTTCATTTGTGTCATTGGATGAACATTTAGGTCATTTTCGTCCTCCCTAGTCTTATTCTTGTCCAATTAGGGTTTTAAGCAATCTTGTGCATCCAATATGTGGGTTTGTGTCATTGGACCAACATTTAGGTCATTTTCGTCCTCCCTATGCTTATTCTTGTCCAATTAGGGTTTTTAACCAATCTTGTGCATCCAATAAGTTCATTTGTGTCATTGGATGAACATTTAGGTCATTTTCGTCCTCCCTAGTCTTATTCTTGTCCAATTAGGGTTTTTATGCAATCTTGTGCATCCAATAGGTGTGTTTGTGTCATTGGACGAACATTTAGGTCATTTTCGTCCTGCCTAGGCTTATTCTTGTCCAATTAGGGTTTTTAACCAATCTTGTGCATCCAATAAGTTCATTTGTGTCATTGGATGAACATTTAGGTCATTTTCGTCCTCCCTAGTCTTATTCTTGTCCAATTAGGGTTTTTATGCAATCTTGGGCATCCAATATGTGTGTTTGTGTCATTGGACGAACATTTAGGTCATTTTCGTCCTCCCTAGGCTTATTCTTGTCCAATTAGGGTTTTTAACCAATCTTGTGCATCCAATAAGTTCATTTGTGTCATTGGATGAACATTTAGGTCATTTTCGTCCTCCCATGTCTTATTCTTGTCCTATTAGGGTTTTTATGCAATCTTGTGCATCCAATAGGTGTGTTTGTGTCATTGGAGGAACATTTAGGTCATTTTCGTCCTCCCTAGTCTTATTCTTGTCCAATTAGGGTTTTTATGCAATCTTGTGCATCCAATAGGTGTGATTGTGTCATTGGACGAACATTTAGGTCATTTTCGTCCTCCCTAGGCTTATTCTTGTCCAATTAGGGTTTTTAACCAATCTTGTGCATCCAATAAGTTCATTTGTGTCATTGGATGAACATTTAGGTCATTTTCGTCCTCCCTAGGCTTATTCTTGTCCAATTAGGGTTTTCAACCAATCTTGTGCATCCAATAAGTTCATTTGTGTCATTGGATGAACATTTAGGTCATTTTCGTCCTCCCTAGGCTTATTCTTGTCCAATTAGGGTTTTCAACCAATCTTGTGCATCCAATAAGTTGATTTGTGTCATTGGATGAACATTTAGGTCATTTTCGTCCTCCCTAGTCTTATTCTTGTCGAATTAGGGTTTTTATGCAATCTTGTGCACCCAATAGGTGTGTTTGTGTCATTGGAGGAACATTTAGGTTATTTTCGTCCTCCCTAGTCTTATTCTTGTCCAATTAGGGTTTTTATGCAATCTTGTGCATCCAATAGGTGTGTTTGTGTCATTGGACGAACATTTAGGTCATTTTCGTCCTCCTTAGGCTTATTCTTGTCCAATTAGGGTTTTTAACCAATCTTGTGCATCCAATAAGTTCATTTGTGTCATTGGCTGAACATTTAGGTCATTTTCGTCCTCCCTAGTCTTATTCTTGTCCAATTAGGGTTTTTATGCAATCTTGTGCATCCAATATGTGGGTTTGTTTCATTGGATGAACATTTAGGTCATATTCGTCCTCCCTATGCTTATTCTTGTCCAATTAGGGTTTTTAACCAATCTTGTGCATCCAATAAGTTCATTTGTGTCATTGGATGAACATTTAGGTCATTTTCGTCCTCCCTAGTCTTATTCTTGTCCAATTAGGGTTTTTATGAAATCTTGTGCATCCAATAGGTGTGTTTGTGTCATTGGACGAACATTTAGGTCATTTTTGTCCTCCCTAGGCTTATTCTTGTCCAATTAGGGTTTTTAACCAATCTTGTGCATCCAATAAGTTCATTTGTGTCATTGGATGAACATTTAGGTCATTTTCGTCCTCCTTAGGCTTATTCTTGTCCAATTAGGGTTTTTAATCAACCTTGTGCATCCAATAAGTTCATTTGTGTCATTGGAGGGACATTTAGGTCATTTTCGTCCTTCCTAGTCTTATTCTTGTCCAATTAGGGTTTTTATGCAATCTTGTGCATCCAATAGGTGTGTTTGTGTCATTGGATGAACATTTAAGTCATTTTCGTCCTCCCTATGCTTATTCTGGTCCAATTAGGGTTTTTAACCAATCTTGTGCATCCAATAAGTTCATTTGTGTCATTGGATGAACATTTAGGTCATTTTCGTCCTCCCTAGTCTTATTCTTGTCCAATTAGGGTTTTTATGCAATCTTGTGCTTCCAATTGGTGTGTTTGTGTCATTGGAGGAACATTTAGGTCATTTTCGTGCTCCCTAGGCTAATTCTTGTCCAATTAGGGTTTTTAACCAATCTTGTGCATCCAATAAGTTCATTTGCTTCATTGGATGAACATTTAGGTCATTTTTGTCCTCCCTAGGCTTATTTTTGTCCAATTATGGTTTTCAACCAATCTTGTGCATCCAATAAGTTCATTTGTGTCATTGGATGAACATTTAGGTCATTTTCGTCCTCCCTAGGCTTATTCTTGTCCAATTATGGTTTTTAACCAATCTTGTGCATCCAATAAGTTCGTTTGTGTCATTGGATGAACATTTAGGTCATTTTCGTCCTCCCTAGTCTTATTCTTGTCCAATTAGGGTTTTAAGCAATCTTGTGCATCCAATAAGTTCATTTGTGTCATTGGATGAACATTTAGGTTATTTTCGTCCTCACTAGGCTTAGTTTTGTGCAATTAGGATTTTTAACCAATCTTGTGCATCCAATAGGTGTGTTTGTGTCATTGGATAAACATTTAGGTCATTTTCGTCCTCCCTAGTCTTATTCTTGTCCAATTAGGGTTTTTAACCAATCTTGTGCATCCAATAGGTGTGTTTGTTTCATTGGATAAACATTTAGGTCATTTTCGTCCTCCCTAGTCTTATTCTTGTCCAATTAGGGTTTTTATGCAATCTTGTGCATCCAAAAGGTGTATTTGTGTCATTGGACAGACATTTAGGTCATCTTCGTCCTCCCTAGGCTTATTCTTGTCCAATTAGGGTTTTTAACCAATCTTGTGCATCCAATAAGTTCATTTGTGTCATTGGAACAACATTTAGGTCATTTTCGTCTTCCCTAGGCTTATTCTTGTCCAATTAGGGTTTTTAACCAATCTTGTGCATCCAATAGGTGTGTTTGTGTCATTGGATAAACATTTAGGTCATTTTTGTCCTCCCTAGTCTTATTCTTGTCCAATTAGGGTTTTTATGCAATCTTGTGCATCCAATAGGTGTGTTTGTGTCATTGGACGAACATTTAGGTCATTTTCGTCCTCCCTAGACTTATTCTTGTCCAATTAGGGTTTTTAACCAACGTTGTGCATCCAATAAGTTCATTTGTGTCATTGGATGAACATTTAGGTCATTTTCGTCTTC
>JBBPBR010000083.1:167413-199771 GCA_037974775.1 Cicer pinnatifidum
TTTGTGTCATTGGATGAACATTTAGGTCATTTTCGTCCTCCCTAGACTTATTCTTGTCCAATTAGGGTTTTTAACCAACGTTGTGCATCCAATAAGTTCATTTGTGTCATTGGATGAACATTTAGGTCATTTTCGTCCTCCCTAGTCTTATTCTTGTCCAATTAGGGTTTTTATGCAATCTTGTGCATCCAATAGGTGTGTTTGTGTCATTGGACGAACATTTAGGTCATTTTCGCCCTCCCTAGGCTTATTCTTGTCCAATTAGGGTTTTTAACCAATCTTGTGCATCCAATAAGTTCATTTGTGTCATTGGACGAACATTTAGGTCATTTTCGTTCTCCCTAGGCTTATTCTTGTCCAATTAGGGTTTTTAAGCAACCTTGTGCATCCAATAAGTTCATTTGTGTCATTGGTTGAACATTTAGGTCATTTTCGTCCTCCCTAGGCTTATTCTTGTCCAATTAGGGTTTTTAATCAATCTTGTACATCCAATAGGTGTGTTGTTGTCATTGGACGAACATTTAGGTCATTTTCGTCCTCCCTAGGCTTATTCTTGTCCAATTAGGGTTTTTAACCAATCTTGTGCATCCAATAAGTTCATTTGTGTCATTGGATGAACATTTAGGTCATTTTCGTCTTCCCTAGGCTTATTCTTGTCCAATTAGGGTTTTTAACCAATCTTGTGCATCCAATAGGTGTGTTTGTGTCATTGGATAAACATTTAGGTCATTTTCTTCCTACCTAGTCTTATTCTTGTCTAATTAGGGTTTTTATGCATTCTTGTGCATCCAATAGGTGTGTTTGTGTCATTGGACGAACATTTAGGTCATTTTCGTCCTCCCTAGACTTATTCTTGTCCAATTAGGGTTTTTAACCAACGTTGTGCATCCAATAAGTTCATTTGTGTCATTGGATGAACATTTAGGTCATTTTCTTCCTACCTAGTCGTATTCTTGTCTAATTAGGGTTTTTATGCAATCTTGTGCATCCAATAGGTGTGTTTGTGTCATTGGACGAACATTTAGGTCATTTTCGCCCTCCCTAGGCTTATTCTTGTCCAATTAGGGTTTTTAACCAATCTTGTGCATCCAATAAGTTCATTTGTGTCATTGGATGAACATTTAGGTCATTTTCGTCCTCCCTAGTCTTATTCTTGTCCAATTAGGGTTTTTATGCAATCTTGTGCATCCAATAGGTGTGTTTGTGTCATTGGACGGACATTTAGGTCATTTTCGTCCACCCTAGGCTTATTCTTGTCCAATTAGGGTTTTTAACCAATCTTGTGCATCCAATAAGTTCATTTGTGTCATAGGTTGAACATTTAGGTCATTTTCGTCTTCCCTAGGATTATTCTTGTCCAATTAGGGTTTTTAACCAATCTTGTGCATCCAATAGGTGTGTTTGTGTCATTGGATAAACATTTAGGTCATTTTCGTCCTCCCTAGTCTTATTCTTGTCCAATTAGGGTTTTTATGCAATCTTGTGCATCCAATAGGTGTGTTTGTGTCATTGGACGAACATTTAGGTCTATTTTGTCCTCCCTCGACTTATTCTTGTCCAATTAGGGTTTTTAACCAACGTTGTGCATCCAATAAGTTCATTTGTGTCATTGGATGAACATTTAGGTCATTTTCATCTTCCCTAGGGTTATTCTTGTCCAATTAGGGTTTTTAACCAATCTTGTGCATCCAATAGGTGTGTTTGTGTCATTGGATAAACATTTAGGTCATTTTCGTCCTCCCTAGTCTTATTCTTGTCCAATTAGGGTTTTTATGCAATCTTGTGCATCCAATAGGTGTGTTTGTGTCATTGGACGAACATTTAGGTCATTTTCGTCCTCCCTAGACTTATTCTTGTCCAATTAGGGTTTTTAACCAACGTTGTGCATCCAATAAGTTCATTTGTGTCATTGGATGAACATTTAGGCCATTTTCGTCTTTCCTAGGATTATTCTTGTCCAATTAGGGTTTTTAACCAATCTTGTGCATCCAACACGTGTGTTTGTGTCATTGGATAAACATTTAGGTCATTTTCGTCCTCCCTAGTCTTATTCTTGTCCAATTAGGGTTTTTATGCAATCTTGTGCATCCAATAGGTGTGTTTGTGTCATTGGACGAACATTTAGGTCATTTTCGTCCTCCCTAGACTTACTCTTGTCCAATTAGGGTTTTTATCCAACGTTGTGCATCCAATAAGTTCATTTGTGTCATTGGATGAACATTTAGGTCATTTTCGTCCTCCCTAGACTTATTCTTGTCCAATTAGGGTTTTTAACCAACGTTGTGCATCCAATAAGTTCATTTGTGTCATTGGATGAACATTTAGGTCATTTTCATCTTCCTTAGGGTTATTCTTGTCCAATTAGGGTTTTTAACCAATCTTGTGCATCCAATAGGTGTGTTTGTGTCATTGGATAAACATTTAGGTCATTTTCGTCCTCCTTAGTGTTATTCTTGTCCAATTAGGGTTTTTATGCAATCTTGTGCATCCAATAGGTGTGTTTGTGTCATTGGACGAACATTTAGGTCATTTTCGTCCTCCCTAGGCTTATTCTTGTCCAATTAGGGTTTTTAACCAACCTTGTGCATCCAATAAGTTCATTTGTGTCATTGGTTGAACATTTAGGTAATTTTCGTCCTCCCTAGGCTTATTCTTGTCTAATTAGGGTTTTTAACCAACCTTGTGCATCCAATAAGTTCATTTGTGTCATTGTAGGAACATTTGGGTCATTTTCGTCCTCCCTAGTCTTATTTTTGTCCGATTAGGGTTTTTATGCAAACTTGTCCATCCAATAGGTGTGTTTGTGTCATTAGACGAACATTTAGGTCATTTTCGCCCTCCCTAGGCTTATTCTTGTCCTATTAGGGTTTTTAACCAATCTCGTGCATCCAATAAGTTCATTTGTGTCATTGGATGAACATTTAGGTCATTTTCGTCCTCCCTAGTCTTATTCTTGTCCAATTAGGGTCTTTATGCAATCTTGTGCATCCAATAGGTGTGTTTGTTTCATTGGAGGAACATTTAGGTGATTTTCATCCTCCCTAGTCTTATTCTTGTCCAATTAGGGTTTTTATGCAATCTTGTGCATTCAATAGGTGTGTTTGTGTCATTGGACGAACATTTAGGTCATTTTCGTCCTCCCTAGGCTTATTCTTGTCCAATTAGGGTTTTTAACCAATCATGTGCATCCAATAAGTTCATTTGTGTCATTGGATGAACATTTAGGTCATTTTCGTCCTCCATATGCTTATTCTTGTCCAATTAGGGTTTTTAACCAATCTTGTGCATCCAATAAGTTCATTTGTGTCATTGGATGAACATTTAGGTCATTTTTGTCTTCCCTAGGCTTATTCTTGTCCAATTAGGGTTTTTAACCAATCTTGTGCATCCAATAGGTGTGTTTGTGTCATTGGATAAACATTTAGGTCATTTTCGTCCTCCCTAGTCTTATTCTTGTCCAATTAGGGTTTTTATGCAATCTTGTGCATCCAATAGGTGTGTTTGTGTCATTGGACGAACATTTAGGTCATTTTCGTATTCCCTAGGCTTATTCTTGTCCAATTAGGGTTTTTAACCAATCTTGTGCATCCAATAGGTGTGTTTGTGTCATTGGATAAACATTTAGGTCATTTTCGTCCTCCTTAGTCTTATTCTTGTCCAATTAGGGTTTTTATGCAATCTTGTGCATCCAATAGGTGTGTTTGTGTCATTGGACGAACATTTAGGTCATTTTCGTCCTCCCTAGGCTTATTCTTGGCCAATTAGGGTTTTTAACCAATCTTGTGCATTCAATAAGTTCATTTGTGTCATTGGATGAACATTTAGGTCATTTTCGTCCTCCCTAGTCTTATTCTTGTCCAATTAGGGTTTTTATGCAATCTTGTGCATCCAATAGGTGTGTTTGTGTCATTGGAGGAACATTTAGGTCATTTTCGTCCTCCCTAGTCTTATTCTTGTCCAATTAGGGTTTTTATGCAATCTTGTGCATCCAATAGGTGTAATTATGTCATTGGACGAACATTTAGGTCATTTTCGTCCTCCCTAGGCTTATTCTTGTCCAATTAGGGTTTTTAACCAATCTTGTGCATCCAATAAGTTCATTTGTGTCATTGGATGAACATTTAGGTCATTTTCGTCCTCCCTAGGCTTATTCTTGTCGAATTAGGGTTTTCAACCAATCTTGTGCATCCAATAAGTTCCTTTGTGTCATTGGATGAACATTTAGGTCATTTTCGTCCTCCCTAGGCTTATTCTTGTCCAATTAGGGTTTTTAACCAATCTTGTGCATCCAATAAGTTCATTTGTGTCATTGGACGAACATTTAGGTCATTTTTGTCCTCCCTAGGCTTATTCTTGTCCAATTAGGGTTTTTATGCAATCTTGTGCATCCAATAGGTGTGTTTGTGTCATTGGACGAACATTTAGGTCATTTTCGTCCTCCCTAGGCTTATTCTTGTCCAATTAGGGTTTTTAACCAATCTTGTGCATCCAATAAGTTCATTTGTGTCATTGGATGAACATTTAGGTCATTTTCGTCCTCCCTAGTCTTATTCTTGTCCAATTAGGGTTTTAAGCAATCTTGTGCATCCAATATGTGGGTTTGTGTCATTGGATGAACGTTTAGGTCATTTTCGTCCTCCCTATGCTTATTCTTGTCCAATTAGGGTTTTTAACCAATCTTTTGGATCCAATAAGTTCATTTGTGTTATTGGATGAACATTAAGGTCATTTTCGTCCTCCCTAGTCTTATTCTTGTCGAATTAGGGTTTTTATGCAATCTTGTGCATCCAATAGGTGTGTTTGTGTCATTGGAGGAACATTTAGGTCATTTTCTTCCTCCCTAGTCTTATTCTTGTCTAATTAGGGTTTTTATGCAATCTTGTGCATCCAATAGGTGTGTTTGTGTCATTGGACGAACATTTAGGTCATTTTCGTCCTCCCTAGGCTTATTCTTGTCCAATTAGGGTTTTTAACCAATCTTGTGCATCCAATAAGTTCATTTGTGTCATTGGATGAACATTTATGTCATTTTCGTCCTCCCTAGTCTTATTCTTGTCCAATTAGGGTTTTAAGCAATCTTGTGCATCCAATATGTGTGTTTGTGTCATTGGATGAACATTTATGTCATTTTCGTCCTCCCTAGTCTTATTCTTGTCCAATTAGGGTTTTTATGCAATCTTGTGCATCCAATAGGTGTGTTTGTGTCATTGGACGAACATTTAGGTCATTTTCGCCCTCCCTAGGCTTATTCTTGTCCAATTAGGGTTTTTAACCAATCTTGTGCATCCAATAAGTTCATTTGTGTCATTGGACGAACATTTAGGTCATTTTCGTTCTCCCTAGGCTTATTCTTGTCCAATTAGGGTTTTTAACCAACCTTGTGCATCCAATAAGTTCATTTGTGTCATTGGTTGAACATTTAGGTCATTTTCGTCCTCCCTAGGCTTATTCTTGTCCAATTAGGGTTTTTAATCAATCTTGTACATCCAATAGGTGTGTTGTTGTCATTGGACGAACATTTAGGTCATTTTCGTCCTCCCTAGGCTTATTCTTGTCCAATTAGGGTTTTTAACCAATCTTGTGCATCCAATAAGTTCATTTGTGTCATTGGATGAACATTTAGGTCATTTTCGTCTTCCCTAGGCTTATTCTTGTCCAATTAGGGTTTTTAACCAATCTTGTGCATCCAATAGGTGTGTTTGTGTCATTGGATAAACATTTAGGTCATTTTCGTCCTCCCTAGTCTTATTCTTGTTCAATTAGGGTTTTTATGCAATCTTGTGCATCCAATAGGTGTGTTTGTGTCATTGGATGAACATTTAGGTCATTTTCGTCCTCCCTAGGCTTATTCTTGTCGAAATAGGGTTTTTAACCAATCTTGTGCATCCAATAAGTTCATTTGTGTCATTCGATGAACATTTAGGTCATTTTCTTCCTCCCTAGACTTATTCTTGTCCAATTAGGGTTTTTAGCCAATCTTGTGCATCCAATAAGTTCATTTGTGTCATTGGAGGAACATTTAGGTCATTTTCGTCCTCCCTAGTCTTATTCTTGTCCAATTAGGGTTTTTATGCAATCTTGTGCATCCAATAGGTGTGTTTGTGTCATTGGACGAACATTTAGGTCATTTTCGTCTTCCCTAGACTTATTCTTGTCCAATTAGGGTTTTTAACCAACGTTGTGCATCCAATAAGTTCATTTGTGTCATTGGATGAACATTTAGGTCATTTTCTTCCTACCTAGTCTTATTCTTGTCTAATTAGGGTTTTTATGCAATCTTGTGCATCCAATAGGTGTGTTTGTGTCATTGGACGAACATTTAGGTCATTTTCGTCCTCCCTAGACTTATTCTTGTCCAATTAGGGTTTTTAACCAACGTTGTGCATCCAATAAGTTCATTTGTGTCATTGGATGAACATTTAGGTCATTTTCGTCTTCCCTAGGCTTATTCTTGTCCAATTAGGGTTTTTAACCAATCTTGTGCATCCAATAAGTTCATTTGTGTCATTGGATGAACATTAAGGTCATTTTCGTCTTCCCTAGGCTTATTCATGTCCAATTAGGGTTTTTAACCAATCTTGTGCATCCAATAGGTGGGTTTGTGTCATTGGATAAACATTTAGGTCATTTTCTTCCTACCTAGTCTTATTCTTGTCTAATTAGGGTTTTTATGCAATCTTGTGCATCCAATAGGTGTGTTTGTGTCATTGGACGAACATTTAGGTCATTTTCGTCCTCCCTAGACTTATTCTTGTCCAATTAGGGTTTTTAACCAACGTTGTGCATCCAATAAGTTCATTTGTGTCATTGGATGAACATTTAGGTCATTTTCGTCTTCCCTAGGCTTATTCTTGTCCAATTAGGGTTTTTAACCAATCTTGTGCATCTAATAGGTGTGTTTGTGTCATTGGATAAACATTTAGGTCATTTTCGTCCTCCCTAGTCTTATTCTTGTCCAATTAGGGTTTTTATGCAATGTTGTGCATCCAATAGGTGTGTTTGTGTCATTGGACGAACATTTAGGTCATTTTCGTCCTCCCTAGATTTACTCTTGTCCAATTAGGGTTTTTAACCAACGTTGTGCATCCAATGAGTTCATTTGTGTCATTGGATGAACATTTAGGTCATTTTCGTCCTCCCTAGACTTATTCTTGTCCAATTACGGTTTTTAACCAACGTTGTGCATCCAATAGGTGTGTTTGTGTCATTGGATGAACATTTAGGTCATTTTCGTCCTCCCTAGTCTTATTCTTGTCCAATTAGGGTTTTTATGCAATCTTGTGCATCCAATAGGTGTGTTTGTGTCGTTGGACGAACATTTAGGTCATTTTCGTCTTCCCCTAGGCTTATTCTTGTCCAATTAGGGTTTTTAATCAATCTTGTGCATCCAATAGGTGTGTTTGTGTCATTGGATAAACATTTAGGTCATTTTCGTCCTCCTTAGTCTTATTCTTGTCCAATTAGGGTTTTTATGCAATCTTGTGCATCCAATAGGTGTGTTTGTGTCATTGGACGAACATTTAGGTCATTTTCGTCCTCCCTAGGCTTATTCTTGTCCAATTAGGGTTTTTAACCAATCTTGTGCATCCAATAAGTTCATTTGTGTCATTGGATGAACATTTAGGTCATTTTCGTCGTCCCTAGTCTTATTCTTGTCCAATTAGGGTTTTAAGCAATCTTGTGCATCCAATATGTGGGTTTGTGTCATTGGATGAACATTAAGGTCATTTTCGTCCTCCCTATGCTTATTTTTGTCCAATTAGGGTTTTTAACCAATCTTGTGCATCCAATAAGTTCATTTGTGTCAATGGATGAACATTTATGACATTTTCGTCCTCCCTAGTCTTATTCTTGTCCAATTAGGGTTTTATGCAATCTTGTGCATCCAATAGGTGTGTTTGTGTCATTGGACGAACATTTAGGTCATTTTCGTCCTCCCTAGGCTTATTCTTGTCCAATTAGGGTTTTTAACCAATCTTGTGCATCCAATAAGTTCATTTGTGTCATTGGATGAACATTTAGGTCATTTTCGTCGTCCCTAGTCTTATTCTTGTCCAATTTCGGTTTTAAGCAATCTTGTGCATCCAATATGTGTGTTTGTGTCATTGGATTAACATTTAGGTCATTTTCGTCCTCCCTATGCTTATTCTTGTCCAATTAGGGTTTTTAACCAATCTTGTGCATCCAATAAGTTCATTTGTGTCATTGGATGAACATTTAGGTCATTTACGTCCTCCCTAGGCTTATTCTTGTCCAATTAGGGTTTTTATGCAATCTTGTGCATCCAATAGGTGTGTTTGTGTCATTGGAGGAACATTTAGGTCATTTTCGTCCTCCCTAGTCTTATTCTTGTCGAATTAGGGTTTTTATGCAATCTTGTGCATCCAATAGGTGTGTTTGTGTTATTGGAGGAACATTTAGGTTATTTTCGTCCTCCCTAGTCTTATTCTTGTCCAATTAGGGTTTTTATGCAATCTTGTGCATCCAATAGGTGTGTTTGTGTCATTGGACGAACATTTAGGTCATTTTCGTCCTCCCTAGACTTATTCTTGTCCAATTAGGGTTTTTAACCAACGTTGTGCATCCAATAAGTTCATTTGTGTCATTGGATGAACATTTAGGTCATTTTCTTCTTCCCTAGGCTTATTCTTGTCCAATTAGGGTTTTTAACCAATCTTGTGCATCCAATAGGTGTGTTTGTGTCATTGGATAAACATTTAGGTCATTTTCGTCCTCCCTAGTCTTATTCTTGTCCAATTAGGGTTTTTATGCAATCTTGTGCGTCCAATAGGTGTGTTTGTGTCATTGGACGAACATTTAGGTCATTTTCGTCCTCCCTAGATTTACTCTTGTCCAATTAGGGTTTTTAACCAACGTTGTGCATCCAATAAGTTCATTTGTGTCATTGGATGAACATTTAGGTCATTTTCGTCCTCCCTAGACTTATTCTTGTCCAATTAGGGTTTTTAACCAACGTTGTGCATCCAATAAGTTCATTTGTGTCATTGGATGAACATTTAGGTCATTTTCGTCTTCCTTAGGGTTATTCTTGTCCAATTAGGGTTTTTAACCAATCTTGTGCGTCCAATAGGTGTGTTTGTGTCATTGGATAAACATTTAGGTCATTTTCGTCCTCCCTAGTCTTATTCTTGTCCAATTAGGGTTTTTATGCAATCTTGTGCATCCAATAGGTGTGTTTGTGTAATTGGACGAACATTTAGGTCATTTTCGTCCTCCCTAGACTTACTCTTGTCCAATTAGGGTTTTTAACCAACGTTGTGCATCCAATAAGTTCATTTGTGTCATTGGATGAACATTTAGGTCATTTTCGTCCTCCCTAGACTTATTCTTGTCCAATTAGGGTTTTTAACCAACGTTGTGCGTCCAATAAGTTCATTTGTGTCATTGGATGAACATTTAGGTCATTTTCGTCTTCCCTAGGCTTATTCTTGTCCAATTAGGGTTTTTAACCAATCTTGTGCATCTAATAGGTGTGTTTGTGTCATTGGATAAACATTTAGGTCATTTTCGTCCTCCCTAGTCTTATTCTTGTCCAATTAGGGTTTTTATGCAATCTTGTGCATCCAATAGGTGTGTTTGTGTCATTGGACGAACATTTAGGTCATTTTCGTCGTCCCTAGTCTTATTCTTGTCCAATTAGGGTTTTTATGCAATCTTGTGCATCCAATAGGTGTGTTTGTGTCATTGGACGAACATTTAGGTCATTTTCGTCCTCCCTAGGCTTATTCTTGTCCAATTAGGGTTTTTAACCAATCTTGTGCATCCAATAAGTTCATTTGTGTCATTAGACGAACATTTAGGTCATTTTCGTCCTCCCTAGGCTTATTCTAGTCAAATTAGGGTTTTTAACCAATCGTGTGCATCCAATAAGTTGATTTGTGTCATTGGATGAACATTTATGTCATTTTCGTCCTCCCTAGGCTTATTCTTGTCCAATTAGGGTTTTTAACCAATCTTGTGCATCCAATAAGTTCATTTGTGTCATTGGATGAACATTTAGGTCATTTTCGTCTTCCCTAGGCTTATTCTTGTCCAATTAGGGTTTTTAACCAATCTTGTGCATCCAATAAGTTCATTTGTGTCATTGGATGAACATTTAGGTCATTTTCGTCTTCCCTAGGCTTATTCTTGTCCAATTAGGGTTTTTAACCAATCTTGTGCATCCAATAGGTGTGTTTGTGTCATTGGATAAACATTTAGGTCATTTTCGTCCTCCCTAGTCTTATTCTTGTTCAATTAGGGTTTTTATGCAATCTTGTGCATCCAATAGGTGTGTTTGTGTCATTGGACGAACATTTAGGTCATTTTCGTCCTCCCTAGGCTTATTCTTGTCCAATTAAGGTTTTTAACCAATCTTGTGCATCCAATAAGTTCATTTGTGTCATTGGATGAACATTTAGGTCATTTTCGTCTTCCCTAGGCTTATTCTTGTCCAATTAGGGTTTTTAACCAATCTTGTGCATCCAATAGGTGTGTTTGTGTCATTGGATAAACATTTAGGTCATTTTCGTCCTCCCTAGTCTTATTCTTGCCCAATTAGGGTTTTTATGCAATCTTGTGCATCCAATAGGTGTGTTTGTGTCATTGGACGAACATTTAGGTCATTTTCGTCCTCCCTTGACTTATTCTTGTCCAATTAGGGTTTTTAACCAACGTTGTGCATCCAATAAGTTCATTTGTGTCATTGGATGAACATTTAGGTCATTTTCGTCTTCCCTAGGGTTATTCTTGTCCAATTAGGGTTTTTAACCAATCTTGTGCATCCAATAGGTGTGTTTGTGTCATTGGATAAACATTTAGGTCATTTTCGTCATCCTTAGTCTTATTCTTGTCCAATTAGGGTTTTTATGCAATCTTGTGCATCCAATAGGTGTGTTTGTGTCATTGGTCGAACATTTAGGTCATTTTCGTCCTCCCTATGCTTATTCTTGTCCAATTAGGGTTTTTAACCAACCTTGTGCATCCAATAAGTTCATTTGTGTCATTGGTTTAACATTTAGGTAATTTTCGTCCTCCCTAGGCTTATTCTTGTCCAATTAGGGTTTTTAACCAACCTTGTGCATCCAATAAGTTCATTTGTGTCATTGGAGGAACATTTGGGTCATTTTCGTCCTCCCTAGTCTTATTTTTGTCCAATTAGGGTTTTTATGCAAACTTGTCCATCCAATAGGTGTGTTTGTGTCATTGGACGAACATTTAGGTCATTTTCGCCCTCCCTAGGCTTATTCTTGTCCAATTAGGGTTTTTAACCAATCTTGTGCATCCAATAAGTTCATTTGTGTCATTGGATGAACATTTAGGACATTATCGTCCTCCCTAGTCTTATTCTTGTCCAATTAGGGTTTTTATGCAATCTTGTGCATCCAATAGGTGTGTTTGTGTCATTGGACGGACATTTAGGTCATTTTCGTCCTCCCTAGGCTTATTCTTGTCCAATTAGGGTTTTTAACCAATCTTGTGCATCCAATAAGTTCATTTGTGTCATTGGATGAACATTTAGGTCATTTTCGTCTTCCCTAGGCTTATTCTTGTCCAATTAGGGTTTTTAACCAATCTTGTGCATCCAATAGGTGTGTTTGTGTCATTGGATAAACATTTAGGTCATTTTTGCCTCCCTAGTCTTATTCTTGTCCAATTAGGGTTTTTATGCAATCTTGTGCATCCAATAGGTGTGTTTGTGTCATTGGACGAACATTTAGGTCATTTTCGTCCTCCCTAGACTTATTCTTGTCCAATTAGGGTTTTTAACCAACGTTGTGCATCCAATAAGTTCATTTGTGTCATTGGATGAACATTTAGGTCATTTTCGTCTTCCCTAGGCTTATTCTTGTCCAATTAGGGTTTTTAACCAATCTTATGCATCTAATAGGTGTGTTTGTGTCATTGGACGAACATTTAGGTCATTTTCGTCCTCCCAAGACTTACTCTTGTCCAATTAGGGTTTTTAACCAACGTTGTGCATCCAATAAGTTCATTTGTGTCATTGGATGAACATTTAGGTCATTTTCTTCCTACCTAGTCTTATTCTTGTCTAATTAGGGTTTTTATGCAATCTTGTGCATCCAATAGGTGTGTTTGTGTCATTGGACGAACATTTAGGTCATTTTCGTCCTCCCTAGACTTATTCTTGTCCAATTAGGGTTTTTAACCAACGTTGTGCATCCAATAAGTTCATTTGTGTCATTGGATGAACATTTAGGTCATTTTCGTCTTCCCTAGGCTTATTCTTGTCCAATTAGGGTTTTTAACCAATCTTGTGCATCCAATAAGTTCATTTGTGTCATTGGATGAACATTAAGGTCATTTTCGTCTTCCCTAGGCTTATTCTTGTCCAATTAGGGTTTTTAACCAATCTTGTGCATCCAATAGGTGTGTTTGTGTCATTGGATAAACATTTAGGTCATTTTCTTCCTACCTAGTCTTATTCTTGTCTAATTAGGGTTTTTATGCAATCTTGTGCATCTAATAGGTGTGTTTGTGTCATTGGACGAACATTTAGGTCATTTTCATCCTCCCTAGACTTATTCTTGTCCAATTAGGGTTATTAACCAAAGTTGTGCATCCAATAAGTTCATTTGTGTCATTGGATGAACATTTAGGTCATTTTCGTCTTCCCTAGGCTTATTCTTGTCCAATTAGGGTTTTTAACCAATCTTGTGCATCTAATAGGTGTGTTTGTGTCATTGGATAAACATTTAGGTCATTTTCGTCCTCCCTAGTCTTATTCTTGTCCAATTAGGGTTTTTATGCAATCTTGTGCATCCAATAGGTGTGTTTGTGTAATTGGATGAACATTTAGGTCATTTTCGTCCTCCCTAGACTTACTCTTGTCCAATTAGGGTTTTTAACCAACGTTGTGCATCCAATAAGTTCATTTGTGTCATTGGATGAACATTTAGGTCATTTTCGTCCTCCCTAGACTTATTCTTGTCCAATTAGGGTTTTTAACCAACGTTGTGCATCCAATAAGTTCATTTGTGTCATTGGATGAACATTTAGGTCATTTTCGTCTTCCCTAGGGTTATTCTTATCGAATTAGGGTTTTTAACCAATCTTGTGCATCCAATAGGTGTGTTTGTGTCATTGGATAAACATTTAGGTCATTTTCGTCCTCCTTAGTGTTATTCTTGTCCAATTAGGGTTTTTATGCAATCTTGTGCATCCAATAGGTGTGTTTGTGTCATTGGACGAACATTTAGGTCATTTTCGTCCTCCCTAGGCATATTCTTGTCCAATTAGGGTTTTTAACCAATCTTGTGCATCCAATAGGTGTGTTTGTGTCATTGGATAAACATTTAGGTCATTTTCGTCCTCCTTAGTCTTATTCTTGTCCAATTAGGGTTTTTATGCAATGTTGTGCATCCAATAGGTGTGTTTGTGTCATTGGACGAACATTTAGGTCATTTTCGTCCTCCCTAGGCTTATTCTTGTCCAAATAGGGTTTTTAACCAATCTTGTGCATCCAATAAGTTCATTTGTGTCATTGGATGAACATTTAGGTCATTTTCGTCCTACCTAGACTTATTGTTGTCCAATTAGGGTTTTTAACCAACGTTGTGCATCCAATAAGTTCATTTGTGTCATTGGATGAACATTTAGGTCATTTTCGTCTTCCATAGGGTTATTCTTGTCCAATTAGGGTTTTTAACCAATCTTGTGCATCCAATAGGTGTGTTTGTGTCGTTGGATAAACATTTAGGTCATTTTCGTCCTCCTTAGTGTTATTCTTGTCCAATTAGGGTTTTTATGCAATCTTGTGCATCCAATAGGTGTGTTTGTGTCATTGGACGAACATTTAGGTCATTTTCGTCCTCCCTAGGCTTATTCTTGTCCAATTAGGGTTTTTAACCAACCTTGTGCATCCAATAAGTTCATTTGTGTCATTGGTTGAACATTTAGGTAATTTTCGTCCTCCCTAGACTTATTCTTGTCCAATTAGGGTTTTTAACCAACGTTGTGCATCCAATAAGTTCATTTGTGTCATTGGATGAACATTTAGGTCATTTTCGTCTTCCTTAGGGTTATTCTTGTCCAATTAGGGTTTTTAACCAATCTTGTGCGTCCAATAGGTGTGTTTGTGTCATTGGATGAACATTTAGGTCATTTTCGTCCTCCTTAGTGTTATTCTTGTCCAATTAGGGTTTTTATGCAATCTTGTGCATCCAATAGGTGTGTTTGTGTCATTGGACGAACATTTAGGTCATTTTCGTCCTCCCTAGACTTATTCTTGTCCAATTAGGGTTTTTAACCAACGTTGTGCATCCAATAAGTTCATTTGTGTCATTGGATGAACATTTAGGTCATTTTTGTCTTCCCTAGGCTTATTCTTGTCCAATTAGGGTTTTTAACCAATCTTGTGCATCCAATAGGTGTATTTGTGTCATTGGATAAACATTTAGGTCATTTTCGTCCTCCCTAGTCTTATTCTTGTCCAATTAGGGTTTTTATGCAATCTTGTGCATCCAATAGGTGTGTTTGTGTCATTGGACGAACATTTAGGTCATTTTCGTCCTCCCTAGACTTACTCTTGTCCAATTAGGGTTTTTATCCAACGTTGTGCATCCAATAATTCATTTGTGTCATTGGATGAACATTTAGGTCATTTTCGTCCTCCCTAGACTTATTCTTGTCCAATTAGGGTTTTTAACCAACGTTGTGCATCCAATAAGTTCATTTGTGTCATTGGATGAACATTTAGGTCATTTTCGTCTTCCCTAGGGTTATTCTTATCGAATTAGGGTTTTTAACCAATCTTGTGCATCCAATAGGTGTGTTTGTGTCATTGGATAAACATTTAGGTCATTTTCGTCCTCCTTAGTGTTATTCTTGTCCAATTAGGGTTTTTATGCAATCTTGTGCATCCAATAGGTGTGTTTGTGTCATTGGACGAACATTTAGGTCATTTTCGCCCTCCCTAGGCTTATTCTTGTCCAATTAGGGTTTTTAACCAATCTTGTGCATCCAATAAGTTCATTTGTGTCATTCGATGAACATTTAGGTCATTTTCGTCCTCCCTAGGCTTATTCTTGTCCAATTAGGGTTTTTATGCAATCTTGTGCATCCAATAGGTGTGTTTGTGTCATTGGACGAACATTTAGGTCATTTTCGTCCTCCCTAGTCTTATTCTTGTCCAATTAGGATTTTTTATGCAATCTAGTGCATCCAATAGGTGTGTTTGTGTCATTGGACGAACATTTAGGTCATTTTCGTCCTCCCTAGGCTTATTCTTGTCCAATTAGGGTTTTTAACCAATCTTGTGCATCCAATAAGTTCATTTGTGTCATTGGATGAACATTTAGGTCATTTTCGTCCTCCTTAGGCTTATTCTTGTCCAATTAGCGTTTTTAACCAATCTTGTGCATCCAATAAGTTCATTTGTGTCATTGGATGAACATTTAGGTCATTTTCGTCCTCCCTAGTCTTATTCTTGTCCAATTAGGGTTTTTATGCAATCTTGTGCATCCAATAGGTGTGTTTGTGTCATTGGACGAACATTTAAGTCATTTTCGTCCTCCCTAGATTTACTCTTGTCCAATTAGGGTTTTTAACCAACGTTGTGCATCCAATAAGTTCATTTGTGTCATTGGATGAACATTTAGGTCATTTTCGTCCTCCCTAGACTTATTCTTGTCCAATTAGGGTTTTTAACCAACGTTGTGCATCCAATAAGTTCATTTGTGTCATTGGATGAACATTTAGGTCATTTTTGTCTTCCCTAGGCTTATTCTTGTCCAATTAGGGTTTTTAACCAATCTTGTGCATCCAATAGGTGTGTTTGTGTCATTGGATAAACATTTAGGTCATTTTCGTCCTCCCTAGTCTTATTCTTGTCCAACTAGGGTTTTTCTGCAATCTTGTGCATCCAATAGGTGTGTTTGTGTCGTTGGACGAACATTTAGGTCATTTTCGTCTTCCCTAGGCTTATTCTTGTCCAATTAGGGTTTTTAACCAATCTTGTGCATCCAATAGGTGTGTTTGTGTCATTGGATAAACATTTAGGTCATTTTCGTCCTCCTTAGTCTTATTCTTGTCCAATTAGGGTTTTTATGCAATCTTGTGCATCCAATAGGTGTGCTTGTGTCATTGGACGAACATTTAGGTCATTTTCGTCCTCCCTAGGCTTATTCTTGTCCAATTATGGTTTTTAACCAATCTTGTGCATCCAATAAGTTCATTTGTGTCATTGGATGAACATTAAGGTCATTTTCGTCTTCCCTAGGCTTATTCTTGTCCAATTAGGGTTTTTAACCAATCTTGTGCATCCAATAGGTGTGTTTGTGTCATTGGATAAACATTTAGGTCATTTTCTTCCTACCTAGTCTTATTCTTGTCTAATTAGGGTTTTTATGCAATCTTGTGCATCCAATAGGTGTGTTTGTGTCATTGGACGAACATTTAGGTCATTTTCGTCCTCCCTAGGCTTATTCTTGTCCAATTAGGGTTTTTAACCAATCATGTGCATCCAATAAGTGTGTTTGTGTCATTGGATGAACATTTAGGTCATTTTCGTCCTCCCTAGACTTATTCTTGTCCAATTAGGGTTTTTAACCAACGTTGTGCATCCAATAAGTTCATTTGTGTCATTGGATGAACATTTAGGTCATTTTTGTTTTCCCTAGGCTTATTCTTGTCCAATTAGGGTTTTTAACCAATCTTGTGCATCCAATAGGTGTGTTTGTGTCATTGGATAAACATTTAGGTCATTTTCGTCCTCCCTAGTCTTATTCTTGTCCAACTAGGGTTTTTCTGCAATCTTGTGCATCCAATAGGTGTGTTTGTGCCGTTGGACGAACATTTAGGTCATTTTCGTCTTCCCTAGGCTTATTCTTGTCCAATTAGGGTTTTTAACCAATCTTGTGCATCCAATAGGTGTGTTTGTGTCATTGGATAAACATTTAGGTCATTTTCGTCCTCCTTAGTATTATTTTTGTCCAATTCGGGTTTTTATGCAATCTTGTGCATCCAATAGGTGTGTTTGTGTCATTGGACGAACATTTAGGTCATTTTCGTCCTCCCTAGGCTTATTCTTGTCCAATTAGGGTTTTTAACCAACCTTGTGCATCCAATAAGTTCATTTGTGTCATTGGTTGAACATTTAGGTCATTTTCGTCCTCTCTAGACTTATTCTTGTCCAATTAGGGTTTTTAACCAACGTTGTGCATCCAATAAGTTCATTTGTGTCATTGGATGAACATTTAGGTCATTTTCGTCTTCCTTAGGGTTATTCTTGTCCAATTAGGGTTTTTAACCAATGTTGTGCATCCAATAGGTGTGTTTGTGTCATTGGATAAACATTTAGGTCATTTTCGTCCTCCCTAGACTTACTCTTGTCCAATTAGGGTTTTTAACCAACGTTGTGCATCCAATAAGTTCATTTGTGTCATTGGATGAACATTTAGGTCATTTTCGTCCTCCCTAGACTTATTCTTGTCCAATTAGGGATTTTAACCAACGTTGTGCATCCAATAAGTTCATTTGTGTCATTGGATGAACATTTAGGTCATTTTCGTCTTCCTTAGGGTTATTCTTGTCCAATTAGGGTTTTTAACCAATCTTGTGCGTCCAATAGGTGTGTTTGTGTCATTGGATAAACATTTAGGTCATTTTCGTCCTCCTTAGTGTTATTCTTGTCCAATTAGGGTTTTTATGCAATCTTGTGCATCCAATAGGTGTGTTTGTGTCATTGGACGAACATTTAGGTCATTTTCGTCCTCCCTATGCTTATTCTTGTCCAATTAGGGTTTTTAACCAACCTTGTGCATCCAATAAGTTCATTTGTGTCATTGGTTGAACATTTAGGTAATTTTCGTCCTCCCTAGGCTTATTCTTGTCCAATTAGGGTTTTTAACCAACCTTGTGCATCCAATAAGTTCATTTGTGTCATTGGAGGAACATTTGGGTCATTTTCGTCCTCCCTAGTCTTATTTTTGTCCAATTAGGGTTTTTATGCAAACTTGTCCATCCAATAGGTGTGTTTGTGTCATTAGACGAACATTTAGGTCATTTTCGCCCTCCCTAGGCTTATTCTTGTCCAATTAGGGTTTTTAACCAATCTCGTGCATCCAATAAGTTCATTTGTGTCATTGGATGAACATTTAGGTCATTTTCGTCCTCCCTAGTCTTATTCTTGTCCAATTAGGGTCTTTATGCAATCTTGTGCATCCAATAGGTGTGTTTGTGTCATTGGAGGAACATTTAGGTGATTTTCATCCTCCCTAGTCTTATTCTTGTCCAATTAGGGTTTTTAACCAACGTTGTGCATCCAATAAGTTCATTTGTGTCATTGGATGAACATTTAGGTCATTTTCGTCTTCCCTAGGCTTATTCTTGTCCAATTAGGGTTTTTAACCAATCTTGTGCATCTAATAGGTGTGTTTGTGTCATTGGATAAACATTTAGGTCATTTTCGTCCTCCCTAGTCTTATTCTTGTCCAATTAGGGTTTTTATGCAATCTTGTGCGTCCAATAGGTGTGTTTGTGTCATTGGACGAACATTTAGGTCATTTTCGTCCTCCCTAGATTTACTCTTGTCCAATTAGGGTTTTTAACCAACGTTGTGCATCCAATAAGTTCATTTGTGTCATTGGATGAACATTTAGGTCATTTTCGTCCTCCCTAGACTTATTCTTGTCCAATTAGGGTTTTTAACCAACGTTGTGCATCCAATAAGTTCATTTGTGTCATTGGATGAACATTTAGGTCATTTTTGTCTTCCCTAGGCTTATTCTTGTCCAATTAGGGTTTTTAACCAATCTTGTGCATCCAATAGGTGTGTTTGTGTCATTGGATAAACATTTAGGCCATTTTCGTCCTCCCTAGTCTTATTCTTGTCCAATTAGGGTTTTTATGCAATCTTGTGCATCCAATAGGTGTGTTTGTGTCTATGGACGAACATTTAGGTCATTTTCGTCTTCCCTAGGCTTATTCTTGTCCAATTAGGGTTTTTAATCAATCTTGTGCATCCAATAGGTGTGTTTGTGTCATTGGATAAACATTTAGGTCATTTTCGTCCTCCTTAGTCTTATTCTTGTCCAATTAGGGTTTTTATGCAATCTTGTGCATCCAATACGTGTGTTTGTGTCATTGGACGAACATTTAGGTCATTTTCGTCCTCCCTAGGCTTATTCTTGTCCAATTAGGGTTTTTAACCAATCTTGTGCATCCAATAAGTTCATTTGTGTCATTGGATGAACATTAAGGTCATTTTCGTCTTCCCTAGGCTTATTCTTGTCCAATTAGGGTTTTTAACCAATCTTGTGCATCCAATAGGTGTGTTTGTGTCATTGGATAAACATTTAGGTCATTTTCTTCCTACCTAGTCTTATTCTTGTCTAATTAGGGTTTTTATGCATTCTTGTGCATCCAATAGGTGTGTTTGTGTCATTGGACGAACATTTAGGTCATTTTCGTCCTCCCTAGACTTATTCTTGTCCAATTAGGGTTTTTAACCAACGTTGTGCATCCAATAAGTTCATTTGTGTCATTGGATGTACATTTAGGTCATTTTCGTCTTCCCTAGGCTTATTCTTGTCCAATTAGGGTTTTTAACCAATCTTGTGCATCTAATAGGTGTGTTTGTGTCATTGGATAAACATTTAGGTCATTTTCGTCCTCCATAGTCTTATTCTTGTCCAATTAGGGTTTTTATGCAATCTTGTGCATCCAATAGCTGTGTTTGTGTCATTGGACGAACATTTAGGTCATTTTCGTCCTCCCTAGACTTACTCTTGTCCAATTAGGGTTTTTAACCAACGTTGTGCATCCAATAAGTTCATTTGTGTCATTGGATGAACATTTAGGTCATTTTCGTCCTCCCTAGACTTATTCTTGTCCAATTAGGGTTTTTAACCAACGTTGTGCATCCAATAAGTTCATTTGTGTCATTGGATGAACATTTAGGTCATTTTCGTCTTCCATAGGGTTATTCTTGTCCAATTAGGGTTTTTAACCAATCTTGTGCATCCAATAGGTGTGTTTGTGTCATTGGATAAACATTTAGGTCATTTTCGTCCTCCTTAGTGTTATTCTTGTCCAATTAGGGTTTTTATGCAATCTTGTGCATCCAATAGGTGTGTTTGTGTCATTGGACGAACATTTAGGTCATTTTCGTCCTCCCTAGGCTTATTCTTGTCCAATTAGGGTTTTTAACCAACCTTGTGCATCCAATAAGTTCATTTGTGTCATTGGTTGAACATTTAGGTAATTTTCGTCCTCCCTAGACTTATTCTTGTCCAATTAGGGTTTTTAACCAACGTTGTGCATCCAATAAGTTCATTTGTGTCATTGGATGAACATTTAGGTCATTTTCGTCTTCCCTAGGGTTATTCTTGTCCAATTAGGGTTTTTAACCAATCTTGTGCATCCAATAGGTGTGTCTGTGTCATTGGATAAACATTTAGGTCATTTTCGTCCTCCTTAGTCTTATTCTTGTCCAATTAGGGTTTTTATGCAATCTTGTGCATCCAATAGGTGTGTTTGTGTCATTGGACGAACATTTAGGTCATTTTCGTCCTCCCTAGGCTTATTCTTGGCCAATTAGGGTTTTTATGCAATCTTGTGCATCCAATAGGTGTGTTTGTGTCATTGGAGGAACATTTAGGTCATTTTCGTCCTCCCTAGTCTTATTCTTGTCCAATTAGGGTTTTTATGCAATCTTGTGCATCCAATAGGTGTCTTTGTGTCATTCGACGAACATTTAGGTCATTTTCGTCCTCCCTAGGCTTATTCTTGTCCAATTAGGGTTTTTAACCAATCTTGTGCATCCAATAAGTTCATTTGTGTCATTGGATGAACATTTAGGTCATTTTCGTCCTCCCTAGTCTTATTCTTGTCCAATTAGGGTTTTTAACCAACCTTGTGCATCCAATAAGTTCATTTGTGTCATTGGTGGAACGTTTAGGTCATTTACGTCCTCCCTAGTCTTATTCTTGTCCAATTAGGGTTTTTATGCAATCTTGTGCATCCAATAGGTGTGTTTGTGTCATTGGAGGAACATTTAGGTCATTTTCGTCCTCCCTAGTCTTATTCTTGTCCAATTAGGGTTTTTATGCAATCTTGTGCATCCAATAGGTGTGTTTGTGTCATTGGACGAACATTTAGGTCATTTTCGTCCTCCCTAGGCTTATTCTTGTCCAATTAGGGTTTTTAACCAATCTTGTGCATCCAATAAGTTCATTTGTGTCATTGGATGAACATTTAGGTCATTTTTTTCCTCCCTAGGCTTATTCTGGTCTAATTAGGGTTTTTAACCAATCTTGTGCATCCAATAAGTTCATTTGTGTCATTGGATGAACATTTAGGTCATTTTCGTCCTCCCTAGTCTTATTCTTGTCCAATTAGGGTTTTTATGCAATCTTGTGCATCCAATAGGTGTGTTTGTGTCATTGGAAGAACATTTAGGCCATTTTCATCCTCCCTAGGCTTATTCTTGTCCGATTAGGGTTTTTAACCAATCTTGTGCATTCAATAAGTTCATTTGTGTCATTGGATGAACATTTAGGTCATTTTCGTCCTCCCTAGTCTTATTCTTTTCCAATTAGGGTTTTAAGCAATCTTGTGCATCCAATATGTGGGTTTGTGTCATTGGATGAACGTTTAGGTCATTTTCGTCCTCCCTATGCTTATTCTTGTCCAATTAGGGTTTTTAACCAATCTTGTGCATCCAATAAGTTCATTTGTGTCATTGGATGAACATTTAGGTCATTTTCGTCCTCCCTAGTCTTATTCTTGTCCAATTAGGGTTTTTATGCAATCTTGTGCATCCAATAGGTGTGTTTGTGTCATTGGACGAACATTTAGGTCATTTTCATCCTCCCTAAGCTTATTCTTGTCCGATTAGGGTTTTTAACCAATGTTGTGCATTCAATTAGTTCATTTGTGTCATTGGATGAACATTTAGGTCATTTTCGTCCTCCCTAGTCTTATTCTTGTCCAATTAGGGTTTTAAGCAATCTTGTGCATCCAATATGTGGGTTTGTGTCATTGGATGAACATTTAGGTCATTTTCGTCCTCCCTATGCTTATTCTTGTCCAATTCGGGTTTTTAACCAATCTTGTGCATCCAATAAGTTCATTTGTGTCATTGGTGGAACATTTAGGTCATTTACGTCCTCCCTAGTCTTATTCTTGTCCAATTAGGGTTTTTATGCAATCTTGTGCATCCAATAGGTGTGTTTGTGTCATTGGAGGAACGTTTAGGTCATTTTCGTCCTCCCTAGTCTTATTCTTGTCCAATTAGGGTTTTTATGCAATCTTGTGCATCCAATAGGTGTGTTTGTGTCATTGGACGGACATTTAGGTCATTTTCGTCCTCCCTAGGCTTATTCTTGTCCAATCAGGGTTTTTAACCAATCTTGTGCATCCAATAAGTTCATTTGTGTCATTGGATGAACATTTAGGTCATTTTCGTCTTCCCTAGGCTTATTCTTGTCCAATTAGGGTTTTTAACCAATCTTGTGCATCCAATAGGTGTGTTTGTGTCATTGGATAAACATTTAGGTCATTTTCGTCCTCCCTAGTCTTATTCTTGTCCAATTAGGGTTTTTATGCAATCTTGTGCATCCAATAGGTGTGTTTGTGTCATTGGACGAACATTTAGGTCATTTTCGTCCTCCCTAGACTTATTCTTGTCCAATTAGTGTTTTTAACAAACGTTGTGCATCCAATAAGTTCATTTGTGTCATTGGATGAACATTTAGGTCATTTTCGTCTTCCCTAGGCTTATTCTTGTCCAATTAGGGATTTTAACCAATCTTGTGCATCCAATAGGTGTGTTTGTGTCATTGGATAAACATTTAGGTCATTTTCTTCCTCCCTAGTCTTATTCTTGTCCAATTAGGGTTTTTATGCAATCTTGTGCATCCAATAGGTGTGTTTGTGTCATTGGACGAACATTTAGGTCATTTTCGTCCTCCCTAGTCTTATTCTTGTCCAATTAGGGTTTTTATGCAATCTTGTGCATCCAATAGGTGTGTTTGTGTCATTGGACGGACATTTAGGCCATTTTCGTCCTCCCTAGGCTTATTCTTGTCCAATCAGGGTTTTTAACCAATCTTGTGCATCCAATAAGTTCATTTGTGTCATTGGATGAACATTTAGGTCATTTTCGTCTTCCCTAGGCTTATTCTTGTCCAATTAGGGTTTTTAACCAATCTTGTGCATCCAATAGGTGTGTTTGTGTCATTGGATAAACATTTAGGTCATTTTCGTCCTCCCTAGTCTTATTCTTGTCCAATTAGGGTTTTTATGCAATCTTGTGCATCCAATAGGTGTGTTTGTGTCATTGGACGAACATTTAGGTCATTTTCGTCCTCCCTAGATTTACTCTTGTCCAATTAGGGTTTTTAACCAACGTTGTGCATCCAATAAGTTCATTTGTGTCATTGGATGAACATTTAGGTCATTTTCGTCCTCCCTAGACTTATTCTTGTCCAATTAGGGTTTTTAACCACGTTGTGCATCCAATAAGTTCATTTGTGTCATTGGATGAACATTTAGGTCATTTTTTTCTTCCCTAGGCTTATCCTTGTCCAATTAGGGTTTTTAACCAATCTTGTGCATCCAATAGGTGTGTTTGTGTCATTGGATAAACATTTAGGTCATTTTCGTCCTCCCTAGTCTTATTCTTGTCCAATTAGGGTTTTTATGCAATCTTGTGCATCCAACAGGTGTGTTTGTGTCGTTGGACGAACATTTAGGTCATTTTCGTCATCCCCTAGGCTTATTCTTGTCCAATTAGGGTTTTTAATCAATCTTGTGCATCCAATAGGTGTGTTTGTGTCATTGGATAAACATTTAGGTCATTTTCGTCCTCCTTAGTCTTATTCTTGTCCAATTAGGGTTTTTATGCAATCTTGTGCATCCAATAGGTGTGTTTGTGTCATTGGACGAACATTTAGGTCATTTTCGTCCTCCCTAGGCTTATTCTTGTCCAATTAGGGTTTTTAACCAATCTTGTGCATCCAATAAGTTCATTTGTGTCATTGGATGAACATTAAGGTCATTTTCGCCTTCCCTAGGCTTATTCTTGTCCAATTAGGGTTTTTAACCAATCTTGTGCATCTAATAGGTGTGTTTGTGTCATTGGATAAACATTTAGGTCATTTTCGTCCTCCCTAGTCTTATTCTTGTCCAATTAGGGTTTTTATGCAATCTTGTGCATCCAATAGGTGTGTTTGTGTCATTGGACGAACATTTAGGTCATTTTCGTCCTCCCTAGACTTACTCTTGTCCAATTAGGGTTTTTAACCAACGTTGTGCATCCAATAAGTTCATTTGTGTCATTAGATGAACATTTAGGTCATTTTCGTCCTCCCTAGACTTATTCTTGTCCAATTAGGGTTTTTAACCAACGTTGTGCATCCAATAAGTTCATTTGTGTCATTGGATGAACATTTAGGTCATTTTTGTCTTCCCTAGGCTTATTCTTGTCCAATTAGGGTTTTTAACCAATCTTGTGCATCCAATAAGTTCATTTGTGTCATTGGATGAACATTTAGGTCATTTTCGTCCTCCCTAGGCTTATTCTTGTCCAATTAGGGTTTTTAGCCAATCTTGTGCATCCAATAAGTTCATTTGTGTCATTGGAGGAACATTTAGGTCATTTTCGTCCTCCCTAGACTTAATCTTGTCCAATTAGGGTTTTTAACCAATCTTGTGCATCCAATAAGTTCATTTGTGTCATTGGATGAACATTTAGGTCATTTTCGTCTTCCCTAGGCTTATTCTTGTCCAATTAGGGTTTTTAACCAATCTTGTGCATCCAATAGGTGTGTTTTTGTCATTGGATAAACATTTAGGTCATTTTCGTCCTCCCTAGTCTTATTCTTGTCCGATTAGGGTTTTTATGTAATCTTGTGCATCCAATAGGTGTGTTTGTGTCATTGGACGAACATTTAGGTCATTTTCGTCCTCCCTAGGCTAATTCTTGTCCAATTAAGGTTTTTAACCAATCTTGTGCATCCAATAAGTTCATTTGTGTCATTAGATGAACATTTAGGTCATTTTCGTCCTCCCTAGGCTTATTCTTGTCCAATTAGGGTTTTTAACCAATCTTGTGCATCCAATAAGTTCATTTGTGTCATTGGATGAACATTTAGGTCATTTTCGTCTTCCCTAGGCTTATTCTTGTCCAATTAGGGTTTTTAACCAATCTTGTGCATCCAATAAGTTCATTTGTGTCATTGGAGGAACATTTAGATCATTTTCGTCCTCCCTAGGCTTATTCTTGTACAATTAGGGTTTTTAACCAATCTTGGGCATCCAATAAGTTCATTTGTGTCATTGGATGAACATTTAGGTCATTTTCGTCCTCCCTAGGCTTATTCTTGTCCAATTAGGGTTTTTAACCAATCTTGTGCATCCAATAAGTTCATTTGTGTCATTGGATGGACATTTAGGTCATTTTCGTCATCCCTAGTCTTATTCTTGTCCAATTAGGGTTTTAAGCAATCTTGTGCATCCAATATGTGTGTTTGTGTCATTGGATGAACATTTAGGTCATTTTCGTCCTCCCTATGCTTACTCTTGTCCAATTAGGGTTTTTTACCAATCTTGTGCATCCAATAAGTTCATTTGTGTCATTGGATGAACATTTAGGTCATATACGTCCTCCCCAGGCTTATTCTTGTCCAATTAGGGTTTTTATCCAATCTTGTGCATCCAATAAGTTCATTTGTGTCATTGGATGAACATTTAGGTCATTTTCGTCCTCCCTAGGCTTGTTCTTATCCAATTAGGGTTTTTATGCAATCTTGTGCATCCTATAGGTGTGTTTGTGTCATTGGACGAACAATTAGGTCATTTTCGTCCTCCCTAGGCTTATTCTTGTCCAATTAGGGTTTTTATGCAATCATGTGCATCCAATAGGTGTGTTTGTGTCATTGGACGAACATTTAGGTCATTTTCGTCCTCCCTAGGCTTATTCTTGTCCAATTAGGGTTTTTAACCAACCTTGTGCATCCAATAAGTTCATTTGTGTCATTGGTTGAACATTTAGGTCATTTTCGTCCTCCCTAGGCTTATTCTTGTCTATTTAGGGTTTTTAACCAACCTTGTGCATCCAATAAGTTCATTTGTGTCATTGGTGGAACATTTAGGTCATTTACGTCCTCCCTAGTCTTATTCTTGTCCAATTAGGGTTTTTATGCAATCTTGTGCATCCAAGAGGTGTGTTTGTGTCATTGGACGAACATTTAGGTCATTTTCGTCCTCCCTAGGCTTATTCTTGTCCAATTAGGGTTTTTAACCAACCTTGTGCATCCAATAAGTTCATTTGTGTCATTGGTTGAACATTTAGGTCATTTTCATCCTCCCTAGGCTTATTCTCGTCCAATTAGGGTTTTTGACCAATCTTGTGCATCCAATAAGTCCATTTGTGTCATTGGATGAACATTTAGGTCATTTTCGTCCTCCCTAGTCTTATTCTTGTCCAATTAGGGTTTTAAGCAATCTTGTGCATCCAATATGTGTGTTTGTGTCATTGGATGAACATTTAGGTCATTTTCGTCCTCCCTAGGCTTATTCTTGTTCAATTAGGGTTTTTAACCAATCTTGTGCATCCAATAGGTGTGTTTGTGTCATTGGACGAACATTTAGGTCATTTTCGTCCTCCCTAGGCTTATTCTTGTCCAATTAGGGTTTTTAACCAACCTTGTGCATCCAATAAGTTCATTTGTGTCATTGGTTGAACATTTAGGTCATTTTCGTCCTCCCTAGGATTATTCTTGTCCAATTAGGGTTTTTAACCAACCTTGTGTATCCAATAAGTTCATTTGTGTCATTGGTGGAACATTTAGGTCATTTACGTCCTCCCTAGTCTTATTCTTGTCCAATTAGGGTTTTTATGCAATCTTGTGCATCCAATAGGTGTGTTTGTGTCATTGGAGGAACATTTAGGTCATTTTCGTCCTCCCTAGTCTTATTCTTGTCGAATTAGGGTTTTTATGCAATCTTGTGCATCCAATAGGTGTGTTTGTGTCATTGGAGGAACATTTAGGTCATTTTCGTCCTCCCTAGGTCTTATTCTTGTCCAATTAGGGTTTTTATGCAATCTTGTGCATCCAATAGGTGTGTTTGTGTCATTGGACGAACATTTAGGTCATTTTCGTCCTCCCTAGGCTTATTCTTGTCCAATTAGGGTTTTTAACCAACGTTGTGCATCCAATAAGTTCATTTGTGTCATTGGATGAACATTTAGGTCATTTTCGTCCTCCCTAGACTTATTCTTGTCCAATTAGGGTTTTTAACCAACGTTGTGCATCCAATAAGTTCATTTGTGTCATTGGATGAACATTTAGGTCATTTTCGTCTTCCTTAGGGTTATTCTTGTCCAATTAGGGTTTTTAACCAATCTTGTGCGTCCAATAGGTGTGTTTGTGTCATTGGATAAACATTTAGGTCATTTTCGTCCTCCCTAGTCTTATTCTTGTCCAATTAGGGTTTTTATGCAATCTTGTGCATCCAATAGGTGTGTTTGTGTAATTGGACGAACATTTAGGTCATTTTCGTCCTCCCTAGACTTACTCTTGTCCAATTAGGGTTTTTAACCAACGTTGTGCATCCAATAAGTTCATTTGTGTCATTGGATGAACATTTAGGTCATTTTCGTCCTCCCTAGACTTATTCTTGTCCAATTAGGGTTTTTAACCAACGTTGTGCATCCAATAAGTTCATTTGTGTCATTGGATGAACATTTAGGTCATTTTCGTCTTCCCTAGGGTTATTCTTATCGAATTAGGGTTTTTAACCAATCTTGTGCATCCAATAGGTGTGTTTGTGTCATTGGATAAACATTTAGGTCATTTTCGTCCTCCTTAGTGTTATTCTTGTCCAATTAGGGTTTTTATGCAATCTTGTGCATCCAATAGGTGTGTTTGTGTCATTGGACGAACATTTAGATCATTTTCGTCCTCCCTAGACTTACTCTTGTCCAATTAGGGTTTTTAACCAACGTTGTGCATCCAATAAGTTCATTTGTGTCATTGGATGAACATTTAGGTCATTTTCGTCCTCCCTAGACTTATTCTTGTCCAATTAGGGTTTTTAACCAACGTTGTGCATCCAATAAGTTCATTTGTGTCATTGGATGAACATTTAGGTCATTTTCGTCTTCCCTAGGGTTATTCTTATCGAATTAGGGTTTTTAACCAATCTTGTGCATCCAATAGGTGTGTTTGTGTCATTGGATAAACATTTAGGTCATTTTCGTCCTCCTTAGTCTTATTCTTGTCCAATTAGGGTTTTTATGCAATCTTGTGCATCCAATAGGTGTGTTTGTGTCATTGGACAGACATTTAGGTCATTTTCGTCCTCCCTAGGCTTATTCTTGTCCAATTAGGGTTTTTAACCAATCTTGTGCATCCAATAAGTTCATTTGTGTCATTGGATGAACATTTAGGTCATTTTCGTCCTCCCTAGGCTTATTCTTGTCCAATTAGGACTTTTAACCAATCTTGTGCATCCAATAAGTTCATTTGTGTCATTGGATGAACATTTAGGTCATTTTCGTCCTCCCTAGGCTTATTCTTGTCCAATTAGGGTTTTTAACCAATCTTGTGCATCCAATAAGTTCTTTTGTGTCATTAGATGAACATTTAGGTCATTTTCGTCCTCCCTAGGCTTATTCTTGTCCAATTAGGGTTTTTAACCAATCTTGTGCATCCAATAAGTTCATTTGTGTCATTGGATGAACATTTAGGTCATTTTCGTCTTCCCTAGGCTTATTCTTGTCCAATTAGGGTTTTTAACCAATCTTGTGCATCCAATAGGTGTGTTTGTGTCATTGGAAAAACATTTAGGTCATTTTCGTCCTCCCTAGTCTTATTCTTGTCCAATAAGGGTTTTTATGTAATCTTGTGCATCCAATAGGTGTGTTTGTGTCATGGGACGAACATTTAGGTCATTTTCGTCCTCCCTAGGCTTATTCTTGTCCAATTAGGGTTTTTAACCAACCTTGTGCATCCAATAAGTTCATTTGTGTCATTAGACGAACATTTAGGTCATTTTCGTCCTCCCTAGGCTTATTCTTGTCCAATTAGGGTTTTTAACCAATCATGTGCATCCAATAAGTTGATTTGTGTCATTGGATGAATATTTAGGTCATTTTCGTCCTCCCTAGGCTTATTCTTGTCCAATTAGGGTTTTTAACCAATCTTGTGCATCCAATAAGTTCATTTGTGTCATTGGATGAAGATTTAGGTCATTGCCGTCCTCCCTAGGCTTATTCTTGTCCAATTAGGGTTTTTAACCAATCGGGTGCATCCAATAAGTTCATTTGTGTCATTGGAGGGGCATTTAGGTCATTTTCGTCCTCCCTAGGCTTATTCTTGTCCAATTAGGGTTTTTACCCAATCATGTGCATCCAATAAGTTGATTTGTGTCATTGGATGAACATTTAGGTCATTTTCGTCCTCCCTAGGCTTATTCTTGTCCAATTAGGGTTTTTAGCCAATCTTGTGCATCCAATAAGTTCATTTGGGTCATTGGAGGAACATTTAGGTCATTTTCGTCCTCCCTAGTCTTATTCTTGTCCAATTAGGGTTTTTATGCAATCTTGTGCATCCAATAGGTGTGTTTGTGTCATTGGACGAACATTTAGGTCATTTTCGCCCTCCCTAGGCTTATTCTTGTCCAATTAGGGTTTTTAACCAATCTTGTGCATCCAATAAGTTCATTTGTGTCATTGGATGAACATTTAGGTCATTTTCGTCCTCCCTAGACTTATTCTTGTCCAATTAGGGTTTTTAACCAACGTTGTGCGTCCAATAAGTTCATTTGTGTCATTGGATGAACATTTAGGTCATTTTCGTCTTCCCTAGGCTTATTCTTGTCCAATTAGGGTTTTTAACCAATCTTGTGCATCTAATAGGTGTGTTTGTGTCATTGGATAAACATTTAGGTCATTTTCGTCCTCCCTAGTCTTATTCTTGTCCAATTAGGGTTTTTATGCAATCTTGTGCATCCAATAGGTGTGTTTGTGTCATTGGACGAACATTTAGGTCATTTTCGTCCTCCCTAGATTTACTCTTGTCCAATTAGGGTTTTTAACCAACGTTGTGCATCCAATAAGTTCATTTGTGTCATTGGATGAACATTTAGGTCATTTTCGTCCTCCCTAGACTTATTCTTGTCCAATTAGGGTTTTTAACCACGTTGTGCATCCAATAAGTTCATTTGTGTCATTGGATGAACATTTAGGTCATTTTTTTCTTCCCTAGGCTTATCCTTGTCCAATTAGGGTTTTTAACCAATCTTGTGCATCCAATAGGTGTGTTTGTGTCATTGGATAAACATTTAGGTCATTTTCGTCCTCCCTAGTCTTATTCTTGTCCAATTAGGGTTTTTATGCAATCTTGTGCATCCAATAGGTGTGTTTGTGTTATTGGACGAACATTTAGGTCATTTTCGTCCTCCCTAGACTTATTCTTGTCCAATTAGGGTTTTTAACCAACGTTGTGCATCCAATAAGTTCATTTGTGTCATTGGATGAACATTTAGGTCATTTTCGTCTTCCCTAGGCTTATTCTTGTCCAATTAGGGTTTTTAACCAATCTTGTGCATCTAATAGGTGTGTTTGTGTCATTGGATAAACATTTAGGTCATTTTCGTCCTCCCTAGTCTTATTCTTGTCCAATTAGGGTTTTTATGCAATCTTGTGCGTCCAATAGGTGTGTTTGTGTCATTGGACGAACATTTAGGTCATTTTCGTCCTCCCTAGATTTACTCTTGTCCAATTAGGGTTTTTAACCAACGTTGTGCATCCAATAAGTTCATTTGTGTCATTGGATGAACATTTAGGTCATTTTCGTCCTCCCTAGACTTATTCTTGTCCAATTAGGGTTTTTAACCAACGTTGTGCATCCAATAAGTTCATTTGTGTCATTGGATGAACATTTAGGTCATTTTTGTCTTCCCTAGGCTTATTCTTGTCCAATTAGGGTTTTTAACCAATCTTGTGCATCCAATAGGTGTGTTTGTGTCATTGGATAAACATTTAGGCCATTTTCGTCCTCCCTAGTCTTATTCTTGTCCAATTAGGGTTTTTATGCAATCTTGTGCATCCAATAGGTGTGTTTGTGTCTATGGACGAACATTTAGGTCATTTTCGTCTTCCCTAGGCTTATTCTTGTCCAATTAGGGTTTTTAATCAATCTTGTGCATCCAATAGGTGTGTTTGTGTCATTGGATAAACATTTAGGTCATTTTCGTCCTCCTTAGTCTTATTCTTGTCCAATTAGGGTTTTTATGCAATCTTGTGCATCCAATACGTGTGTTTGTGTCATTGGACGAACATTTAGGTCATTTTCGTCCTCCCTAGGCTTATTCTTGTCCAATTAGGGTTTTTAACCAATCTTGTGCATCCAATAAGTTCATTTGTGTCATTGGATGAACATTAAGGTCATTTTCGTCTTCCCTAGGCTTATTCTTGTCCAATTAGGGTTTTTAACCAATCTTGTGCATCCAATAGGTGTGTTTGTGTCATTGGATAAACATTTAGGTCATTTTCTTCCTACCTAGTCTTATTCTTGTCTAATTAGGGTTTTTATGCAATCTTGTGCATCTAATAGGTGTGTTTGTGTCATTGGACGAACATTTAGGTCATTTTCGTCCTCCCTAGACTTATTCTTGTCCAATTAGGGTTATTAAAAAACGTTGTGCATCCAATAAGTTCATTTGTGTCATTGGATAAACATTTAGGTCATTTTCGTCCTCCTTAGTGTTATTCTTGTCCAATTAGGGTTTTTATGCAATCTTGTGCATCCAATAGGTGTGTTTGTTTCATTGGACGAACATTTAGGTCATTTTCGTCCTCCCTAGGCTTATTCTTGTCCAATTAGGGTTTTTAACCAACCTTGTGCATCCAATAAGTTCATTTGTGTCATTGGTTGAACATTTAGGTAATTTTCGTCCTCCCTAGGATTATTCTTGTCCAATTAGGGTTTTTAACCAACCTTGTGCATCCAATAAGTTCATTTGTGTCATTGGAGGAACATTTGGGTCATTTTCGTCCTCCCTAGTCTTATTTTTGTCCAATTAGGGTTTTTATGCAAAAACTTGTCCATCCAATAGGTGTGTTTGTGTCATTAGACGAACATTTAGGTCATTTTCGCCCTCCCTAGGCTTATTCTTGTCCAATTAGGGTTTTTAACCAATCTCGTGCATCCAATAAGTTCATTTGTGTCATTGGATGAACATTTAGGTCATTTTCGTCCTCCCTAGTCTTATTCTTGTCCAATTAGGGTCTTTATGCAATCTTGTGCATCCAATAGGTGTGTTTGTGTCATTGGAGGAACATTTAGGTGATTTTCATCCTCCCTAGTCTTATTCTTGTCCAATTAG